>PVKA01037539.1:0-20925 GCA_004027165.1 Ctenomys sociabilis | reverse complement strand
CTGAACTGCATAGTGAGACCCTGTCTCAAAAAGAAAAAAAAAAAAAAACCTGTAAATATAATTTCATGTATGCACCTTGTACAATACCAAAACGTTATGAAAACAGTTTGCAATGTATTAATTCATCGACTCTGTATGGTTAAGGTGTCTTGAAACTGTCTGATTGACATTTGTATTTTAATAAAATAAAAATAAATGGAAAAAAAATTTGTAAATGCAACCTGTTTGTCACTGGTATGTGCATATAAGTGTGCCTTTGGTTGTAAGCTGGTAAAAGACTGACTTGTTTGTTTGGTTTTGGTGCTGGAGATGAAATCCAGACCTTACGTGCTAAGCACACAATCTACTATTGAGCTGTTCTCAGCATCTATTAAATCTTTTGTTAATTTAAAATTTTCACATTATAGTACTTTGTTCAGTAATATCCAAGTGGATATTGATAAATGATAAGTTACTTGTGAAAGATCATGTCAAAGAAATATTCTAAAATTTGTGGTTTTTTTCCTTTTAATAGATTGAAGCCATGGCCATTCTTTTTGCTGTTGTTGCCAGGGGAACCACTATCCTTGCCAAACATGCTTGGTGTGGAGGAAACTTCTTGGAGGTGACAGAGCAGATCCTGGCTAAGATACCATCTGAAAACAACAAACTAACATATTCACATAGCAAGTGAGTTCTGCTCTGCCAGTGGCAGAATGCTACTGAAAGGAATTCTTTTGTAATCAGAACAATAGAAAACTAGAAAGCAAGCATCTAGGTAGATTAATTTGAATATGCTGACTGAACAATAACCTTTACCAGTTTAGAAAATGTCTGGTTCTATGACATATAAATTTAATTTGTGATTATCTTGTTCTTTCATTGAAATGATATTATTTAAAAGACAAATATGTAAATGTTAGTTGATTTTATGTTAAAATGACTTTGCTATGGAGTTCTTGGATAGGCAAAATGATGTAAAAAATATAATATTCTCTTGTTCATTCTTTTAGTAAGTAACTATTAATGTAGACACTACTTGGTGATTGAGCTGTAACAAAAATGCAGTATTTGCCCTTATAGATATTATTTTTTTAATGAAGAATACAGTCAGATCCATAGATAATTACAGGAGAGGATGGGAGGTAATGGGAAGAGGATAGCACTCTAGGTAGAAGCAACAGTAAGTAGAGGTATATGGAGACTGAGATGACTTAAGAGCTATAAGTGGTTCTCTGTCACTGGTGCTCAGGATAGTGAAGATAAAACTAGAGAGGTGCATAGAAGACAAGTCATGTATGACCACGGAGGGTTATGCTAACAGTTGGGAAGTACTGAAATTATTCATTCAATTTATGATAGAAGTTTTTAGAAAGATTACCCTTGTATTTTACACCTTGGAGAGGGCATAGATGGGAAATTTTAGTGTTTTAGCTGTCGTCATTGATGCTTAGAAATGTTTTGTTACTTAAGTTATCTTTTTTTAAAAATTTTATTGAGAACTTAAACTATCTTTATTTCCCTAGTTCTATCTCAGAATGACATTCTGAGGATTAATTCCTTTTACAATTTGCAATCCATTCTAAGTTACTATGAGAGAGACCTCAGCATATGGAATTAACATAAATAAATTCAGAGAATGTTTTAGAGCTGATGCAATGCCTCAGCTATTCTCAATAAGTGCCTTGCAGTTTTGACCAATGCAGGTTCTTTTAGTTTCCATTACATCCCACTGCTTTCCTAATGTTCTTTTTTTAAAAAAATGTATTTGGTATGGGGTCTTTTCAGCCTCCCCAGTGCTGGGATTACAGGCGTGTACCACCATAACTGATCTCACTGGCCAGTTCAGTGTGCCCCAAGGCAGGGCCAGTGCTAGTGCCCCTGCCACATGTAGTGCTGGAGATGGATGGAACCCCAGTCCCTGTGCTTGCCTAAGCAGGTGCTTAGTTGAGCTATCTCACCAGCTCTTTCCTAATGTTCTTAAAGGCAATGCCCAGAAGTGGCTTGACATTTTATTATTCAGAAATTTCTGTTTATATTTTATGTATTTATTTTTGGTAGAACTGGGGATTGAACTCAGGCCCTTGCACTTGCCAGGGAAATGCTTATCCCACTGAGCCATCTCCCCAGCCCCTATATTTTATTATTTACTATATATTTATGTAGCTAACTCAGAAGGCCTGGAAATTTCACTGTGTTGTCATAGGTTTAGCTAAAGCTCTTATATATTGAGGGATAACTTGAAGTATTCCATTCTATTCTTTCAGCTGTCCAACTATCAGGGTAAACTCTTCTTTCAAACACAGAACATGCTTTTTCTCTGAGAGTAGTAGCCCCAAAGATTCATATAGTTGTGCTTTGTTCTAAATCCAGAATTTCTGAGTAATACACAGTTTTTTCCATCAAGCCCAAGAATGGCTCCGGTAACCATAAGCTAAAAGACGAGTTGAATGATTTCCCCACTTACCTGGCTCAAACTTATAAAAAATGGTGAAATACGAACAGGATTACTAAACTGAGAGTGACAAACTCATTTGGAAAAGGGGAGACAACAAACATAGAAATCATTGCTTCTTAGCACAGTAGCTTGCCTAAAGCAGATAGTGAAATAAATGTTATGGAGAACTTGGTAGGAAGGTGTTTGCTTTGTAGGCTTGGAGGGTGGGGAGGAAAACTATGTGACCTGTTGGGGATTCTTTTTAATTGTGTGTTCCTCCTATTAGCCTATCTTTTATTCTAATGTTTCAAGTGCAATTATTGTAATTCTTCATGTCATTTTAATGGGTAATGAAAATAGTTTTGTGCTGTATAGCTGGGGTAGGGAGCTACTTTTGGTTTTTTTTCGACTCCTCTCAGTTTAACCTGAGAGTGATCTTTAAACAATAAGGTAATGGCAGTACTGAACTTGCTTATCATAGAAGATAGACATGAAAGAGATATTGCTTCTAACCATAGTAAATTCTATATCTTCTTTCTGCAGTTATTTGTTTCATTATATCTGCCAAGACAGGATTGTATATCTTTGTATCACTGATGATGTAAGTAACTTAAAGACATATGTTACCATTTAACCATGTACTGTGAATACCCTCAGTTCTTAGTTATCCATACCTGTGGTGGGTAAAGATGATAGATACTTTCTATAGCTATAAATTATTTTCTATTCTTTCTATTTGTCATACAGCTCAGCATTTGATAAAACTTGATGTTTTGGTATGTACAAAACAGTTAAATTTCTGTAGTTTTAACTTAATCATTTGTAACTTCAACATTTATCTTATGGTATAGTGAAAATTTATAATCATAATTATGATTCTTTAGTACCAAAGTGTCTCAAAAAATTGTTTAACTGAGGGAGCTGAGGAGATAGCTCAGTAGAATAAGTGCTTGCCTGGCAAGCTCAAGGTCCCTAGTTCAGTCCCCTATACCACAAAAAAAAAAATTATTTCACTGAATATTAAATAGATTATTTCATTCCTCTAGTCAATGGTTACTAATTTTTTACTATTTTATTTTATTTTATTTTTGTGGAACTGGGGATTGAACTCAGGCCCTTGTACTTGCCGGGGAAGCGCTAATTCCACTGAGCTATCTCTCCAGCCACTTTTTTAAATTTTTAACAAGAATAAAAAAGTAAAAAAAAAAACATTAGAAATGGTACAGAATTTCACCAAACAAAATGATAGGAATTCATTAAATTTTTAATGTATATGAACTTTGAAAAAATAGAATCTCAATACATTATGATCAGCTATATAGACTTATAGTTTAAACTGGTTAGGTTGGGGTTTGTTTGTTTTTTAGTTTTAGTTTTTGTTTGTCTCTAGACCCAAAATATTCAGTAACTTAATGATGTCATCATCAAGCTTAATTTTTTTTGGTACTGGGAATCGAACTCAGGGCCTCACACCTGCTAGGTGTCATCAAGGTACTTGCTCTTCTCTGCTTCTCTTAGCATCAGTTTCTTCCCAGACAAATACCCCTTGTGGTTTCATGGACCTACATGTTTATATATTCATGTGCTGAGAAGAGGAACTATTGAATCTTTTTTTGCAGTAAAGAGGAAACTTTTCAAATGCATGGTCTCCTTGCATCTCACTTGTCATGTCTTATTGGCTACATACTTTTTTCTAAACTGTTGGCTGACAGAAGTCATGAAGTTCCATGATTATTACAGATCAGAATTTTTAACTTATTGTCATAGACCTTTTTGTCACCTGTGGGCCCTGTTCATAATTTTGTTTTAATATATAAAATAGACTACACATGCTTCAAAACAAACCAATTATATTGAAATAAATAATGTATTTTCAATATTCTGTATAATTTTAAACATTATATAGTAATATTTATTCTTCTTTATGAACTCATTAATCAGACCCATACATGGTTTTAGTAACTAATCTTGAAACTATGATGAGAATATAAATATTATTTTAAAATAGCTGTAACTGTGATGGTATATGAGAAAATATTTTCTATAAGTGACAGAATTACAGGTACTATTTCATGCTTCTCTGGTTTATTACCAACATTTATAACTGAAATTCCTATTTATGACTTCTTTGGCTCACACTAAACATCTTGGTTGAAATGGAAATGACTGTCAATCATAGAAATCATCAAAATGTTATGTCTGGTTTCACAACATTTTCTAAAATTAGAAAAAAATCTATCTACAGTGGACCCCCAAAATTCATGCGTGTTAGGTTCCTACAGCACCTGTAAATTGTGAAAAACCATGAATTTCAGATGTGATCTGAAAAATGCCTGTAAATGCCTATTGTTATAGTTTTTAAACCTTAAATATAACCAGGCAGGGTGGCACACACCTATAATCCCAGCACTCAAGAGGATGAGGCAGGAAGATTGATGTAAGTTTAAGGCTACCCTAGACTACAAAGTGAGTTCAAGGCCAACCTGAACTATATAGTGAAACTCAGTCTCAAAAAGGCCAAAAATTATAATAAAACCAAAACCTTAAATATGCCAAGTGTCCTTACAGTTGTGTAACTTAACTTAATAAAATGCTGCATTTTTCTAAAGCTTTAACCTTAGAAGGTGCAGGGAATTTTGGCAGCATCTTAGGGATCTTAGGACTTTAAGAACAAATCCAAGAGCACTGGAGATAGCTATACATATAGCAACTTGTTAAGATCTAGGAATGCTGGAGCCTGGGACTTAGCCCAGTAGCACAGCACTTACCTGTCAAGCATGAGGTCTTGATTTTATCCTAGCTACCCCCCTCAAAAAAAAAGAAGATGCTGGAATGCTGGTGCATTGGCAGGAGATGGGTTATAGGACAGCAACCAGTCAGCAGCAAGGAGAACTGAATAATGCTTTTGGATTGTCCATTTGCAGACTTCCCACAAAATTGCAGAGGATATTTGTGGTTTCCACAAAATTGTTGAGGTTTCTGCCAACAATTATTAGTTTCTATGGAAAAATCCATGAACAAGTGACGCTACAAACTTTGAACTGTCACTTCCCAAGGATCTACTGTATATCTAAAATGACTTATTTGAAGAAGCTTAGAAACATTTAAGTACCACAAAATCTATAGCTGTCAAAGTTGAACCTCATATTTCAATATACACACACGTGCATATACTCACACTTTTTTATGTATTTGGTACAGGGTCTCAGTTCAGACTCAGTGATCCTCCTGTTTTGATCTTCTCCATCGCTGGGATTACAGGTGTGTGCACCATGAGTTCCTGCACTTGCCTAAGCAGGCATTTATTCTGCTGAGCTATCTTGCTAGCCCTTATTCACACACTTTTTGACTGACTAGTGCTAGATAAGGGTATGTCACTTGAGCTTTTCAAATGTATGACTACTATTAGAAAAAAGTCTATTTGGAGGCTGGGGAGATAGCTTGGTGGTCTAAGCACCTGCCTGGCAAGCATAAGGACCCAGGTTCGATCCTGGCACCACATGCCATGCTGATCTCAGAACCCTGGGTGCATGTGCTGGCCCTGAAACCAGGCAAGGTGGCACATGCCTGTAAATGCCAGTGCTGAGGAGGATGAGACAGGAGGACAAGCTGTGTCGTGAGACCCTGTACCAAATACATACATACATACATACATACATACATGAATAAATAAATGATTTTTAAAAATCTATTTAAAGCTGGATCTTCTTATAGCACCTATGTGAGACATGAGGGAAATTAAACCCAGTTCCTGACTTTAAGAAATTAATAATGTAGCTACCATTATCTTCACTTGTCAATAACAAGAAATATTTGAATTTGAGTCTTAGCTCTTTTATTTATTGTTTGACCTTTATCAGGTTAGCTACATTTTCAGTCTTCTTTGTCTGTTAAGTGGGACCAGTATCAGTTTCTCCTCAGTCATTGACCATTAAACATCTTTTTATTATTGTTGGTCACCCAAATCATCTTTGTTTACATTATAAATATAAACTCTGTGTTGGTGACTGTCTAGGATTTTGAACGTTCCCGAGCCTTCAATTTTCTGAATGAAGTAAAGAAGAGGTTCCAGACTACTTATGGTTCAAGAGCACAGACAGCACTTCCATATGCCATGAATAGCGAGTTCTCAAGTGTTTTGGCTGCACAGCTGGTAAGATATTCTTTGGGATACAGTATTTTCATTCATATTTTCTTCTTTTACCTTAAAGCACCATGATTATAGGGATCTTGACCTGTTGTTCACTTTTCTGAATGTGGTACTATAAGCCAACATAATAAAACCTCCTTATTTAAAATATAAAGGAAGTATTTTAGTGTGGAAAGATAATAATTAGGGATATTCACTATTAATAGTATTCAGAATATCTCAGAATTAAGAAGAATATTAAAGATCATCTAGTACAACTATCCATCTAATGTATAAAACCATTCAGCATGCCAAATGGCCTTGTAATCTATACATAAACTTTCTACCCTTCCATGTGCTAAATTTACTTTTTAATCAGTTCAAGTTAACCATTTTAAAGTCTGTTCATCTGTATAAATCCTTAATTGTCAGATCAATGATGTTTTACATATTTATATCCCATTGAAATATTATCATAATCAAGGTAGAACATAATCAAGATAGAAAGTGTTTCTGGAGGATCATCCACTCAGGGCCCCCCTTCTGTCTGTCTCTTGGACAGAAGCTTTCTTTCCCCCAATAAATATATTCTGAAAAAAAAAAGAAAGAGTTTCTGTTGCCTTAAAATTTCCCATATGTCTTTTCCTAGTCTTTTCCTTCTCCCAACACACTCTCCTCTGGCAGCCACTGATTTATTTTCTGTCAACATAAATTAGTTTTGTCTGTTCTTCAATAAAAATAATAATAAAAAAATTAGTTTTGTCTTTTCTAGAGTTTCCTATTAATGGAATCACACAGTATGTACTCTTACATGTCTTGCTTATTTTGCGTAGTGTAAGGCTTTTGATACTCATCGATGTTGTGTAACTTAGTAGTCTGTTTCCTTTTTTGCTGAGTAGTGTTGTGTGCATATACCACAATTTGTTTATCTATTTAACTGTTGTTACATGTTTGAGTGATTTTCAGTTTTCAACTATTATAGTAAAATTGCTATGAATCTCCATAGACAAGTGTTTGTGTAGACATATGTCTTTATTTCTGTTTGGTAAATACCTAGGAATGGAATTGCTGGATCATATAGTAAATGATGTGTAATTTTAAAAATTTATTACATCTTTTTCCACAGTGATTGTGCCATTTTACATCCTCACCAGTAGTTGCAGTGTTTTGCATCCTTCTCAACACTTGTGTGTCTTTAATTTCAGTCATTCCAGTTGTTGTGCAGTGGTATTTCATTGTAGTTTTAATTTATGTTTTCATGATGATTTAAGATGCTAAGCTTACCTTTTATTCGTGAAATTATTTGAGTGCAAGCATATAAACTCTAGCTGTGTTTCTTTGTGAATATGGAGAAAGAGACATTTGCTATTGAATACTTTTCACTTCTGTAGTCTTTTAAAAACTTTTTGAGTATTGTATTTGTAAACATGCACCTCAAACCTTCATTCCTCTAGAAATGAAATTTCTTTAAATTAGTTATTTGTAAGCCTTTATTGTGCAAGCAGTTGGTTTTGTTGGTTTACTTCATAATGCCCACTGGAAATGTTCATATATGTGAACTTACGCAAAACACCACCAACTAAAAGGTAGTCAAAAGAAGATAGCAAATATCCAAATTCAGTGATTTATCATTAGTTCCAAATCTGTGTATTGTCCTCTTGAACAAATAGGTACCTGTTTCCTTATGTGTATGTAAAGATAATGAAGGCAATTTTGCTGCAGAATTTTTGGGTGGATTAAGCAATATCTCATTTCAAGCACTTAGCTCAGTGGAGTGATGGGAGTATTGTACATTAAATGCTCCAAAATTGTTAGCTATGGATAATAATTTCGAAATATATACTATCATCTATGTCTTAAAATGTAGATCTTGTGAGAGGAAATGAAAATAGGATGCATACTGTGGTCACAGAAAACAGTCCAGCAGATACTAAGAAACTGAACATGCCCAAAAAGTGGGCATATGTGATGACTTTTTCCAGTCCTGTCTTACTTGTCCAATCTGCGTAGATTGTATTTCCCATCATTTATACCCCAAGTTTCAGCTATATATTTGATATATTATAATATGTTTTAATCTATTTTATTAAAATAAGATTATATTTAATATTTCTTATGAAACATTTTATTTAGCTTATTTTTCCCTAGGTTTTTTATCATTTTTAGTAAAGTGTCATTTATCTCTGATATAATAGAGATATAATTTTATGACAGTCTTCAATATAAATTGTCATCTTTTTCTTGATTTTAGTTTTCTATAAATTCCTGGTTACAATAAGTTAAAATTTACTTTCTTATAGAAGCATCACTCTGAGAATAAGGGCCTAGACAAAGTGATGGAGACTCAAGCCCAGGTGGATGAACTAAAAGGAATCATGGTCAGAAATATAGGTATGTTTCAATGGCATAGTTTTATCATAAGGAAAAAAATAGTAACACATTACTTAATTAATTAGGATCAAATTTTCAAGAGAGTAAAGTAGCACTTCTTTATGAAAGTTAATTGTTACCTGAGATGTGACATTACATACCTATGACAATATCTGCTTGTGTGCATGGTTGCTTCCTAGAACTATTCTTCACTCTAAGTTTGTTTATTGAATGAAAATTCAAGCACAACTTAGCATATTTTGTGGGATGTAATCAAAGCAGGTCTTAGAGGGAAATTTACGGCTGTGAACTAACACATTAGGAAAACAGAATGGGAACAAATAAATACCCTAATGGTGCACCTCAAATGTGTAGAAAAAGAAGAGCAAACCAAACCCAAAGCCCAAAGAAGGGAGGAAATTATAAAGATTAGAGCAAATATTAATGCAGTTAAGATGAAGCAAATAATACAAAGAATTATCAAATCAAAAAGCTGGTTTTTGAAAGATTAAATAAAATTGACAAGCTCTTAGCTAACCTCGTCAAAAAAAGAAAAGAAAAAACTCAGTTTCAAACAACAAGGAATGAAAAGGACAAAAGTACCACAGAAGTTCATCAATAACTATTTTGAAAATCTTTACTTACAGAGTGAAAGACACAGAATAAATGGACAGATTCCTAGTAAGGTACAAATTAGCAAAACTGAATCAAGAGGATGTAAGAACTCTCAGTAACCCAATATCAGCCCATGAAATTAAAAATGTAACTAAAAACTTACCAATAAAGAGCAGCCAAGGTCCTGATGGAGTCACAGTTAATTCTACAAGAAACTTACAGAAGATATAAATCCCAATACTCCTCAAACTCTTCAATGAAATTAAAAATGAAGCCATACTCTCAAAATAATTCCCAGAGGCATATATACTGATACCAAAACCAGAGAAAGATGCAACTAAAAAAGAGAACTACAGGCCAATCTCTGTCATGAACGTAAATGCAGAATTCCTCAATAAATTCCTACCAAGTAGAATACAGCAAATCAAGAAGGTTATACATCACAACCATCTAGGATTCACCCCAGGGATACAAGGATGGTTCAACATATGCAAATCTATAAATATAATACACTATATCAATAGAGCCAAAAACAAAAACCACATGATTATCTCAGTTGATGCAGAAAAGGCTTTTGACAAATTCCAACACTCATTCATATTCAAAGCCCTCCAGACAATTGGAATAGATGGCCTCTACTTCAATCTGAAAAAGCCATATATGACAATCCAAGTGCTAACATAATTCTAAACTGGGAAAAACTGAAATCTTTTACTCTCAGATCAGGAACAAGACAAGGTTGTACTCTTATCACCACTCCTGTTCAATATAGTTCTGGACTCATTAGAGCCATTAGACAAGAGAGGAATAAAAGGAATAAGAATAGGTAAAGAAGTTAAACTATCATTATTTGCAGATGACAGGATAGTTTACTTGGAAGACCCAAAAAACTCCATCAAGAAGCTCCTAAAATTAATAAACAAATTCAACAGCATAATAGGTTACAAAGTCAATACCTAGGGCTGGCTTGATAGCAGAGTGCACTAAAGTGCCTGCTTAGGCAGAGCACAACAGCTGGGATGTGACCCGTGTCATGCTATGCCGACCTCAGCAATGGGGCACATTGAGACAGCAATTGACACTGGGCATGGTGGTGCATGCCCATAATCCCAGCACTTGTGAGGCTGTAAACAGGAGAATTACTATGAGTCCAATCTACATAGTAAGACCCTGAACACCTAGTAGACCTCCCCTAAAATATAGAAAATAAAGTCAATACGCAAGGGTCAATAGCATTTCTCTACACAGATAACAAACTCACTGAGAAAGAAATTAGAGACAACAATACCCTTTACAATAGCACCGCTTAAAATGAAATACTAAGGAATTAATCTAAAGAAGTAAAAGATCTATTCAATGAAAATTATAATACTCTGAAAAAAGAGATTGAATAGAATTTCAGAAAATGGAAAGATATTCCTTGCTCCTGGATAGGAAGAACTAACATTGTGAAAATGGCCATATTCCCAAAATTGTTATACAGATTTAATGCAATTCCTATCAATATACCAACAACATACCTCACAGATCTAGAGAAATCATTCCTAAAATTTATTTGGTACCATAAGAGGCCTAGAATAGCAAAGGCATCCCTGGGCAACAAAGGTAAATCAGGGGATGTTACAGTCCCTGACTTGAAATTATACTACAAAGTTACTATGATAAAATCTGCATGGTATTGGCAAAATAATACACCTGAGCATTAATGGAGTAGATTAGAAGATGCAGAGGCCTCTACAAACACACTCAGCCGCCTGATCTTCAACAAAGGAGCCAAATATGTTCGCTGGAAGAAAAGTAGCCTCTTTAACAAAGGGTGCTGAAATAACTGACTCTGCACACCAAAATCTAAAACTAAACCTGGGTCTATCACTATGCACTAAACTAAAGTCAAAATGGATTAAAGACCTAAACATTAAAACAGAAACACTAAATCTCCTGGAAGAGAAAGTAGGTGGAAATCTTGAAGATACAGGGGTAGGCAGACATTTCATGAACAAAAATCCAACTGCATGGGAAATACTTGAAAGAATAAACAACTGGGATATCTGCTTAGTGAGAAGTTTCTGCACATCAAAAGAAATTACCAACAGAGTGAAAAGACAACCTACAGATTTGGAAAAGTCTTAACTAATAATCACTCAGACAGAGGTCTTCTATCTAGTATATATAAAGCACTTAAAATCATTAGAGCCCCAAAATTTTAAGGACCCAATCCAAAATGGGCATCTGAGATGAATACACACTTCGCAGGGGAAGAAATACAAGAGGTAAATAAATACATGACAAAATGCTCCACATCACTAGCCATCCATGAAATGTAAATCAAAACAACTCTGAGATACCATCTCACCACAGAAAGAATGGCTAGCATAAAAAAATGAACCAACAACAAATGTTGGAAAGGCTGTCGGGGGGGAGGGGACCCTCCACTGCTGATGGGAATGTAGACTGGTATGACCATTATGGAGGTCAGTGTGGAGACTCCTCAAAAAACTAGGACTGGAAATCCCATTCAATCCAGCTAACGCCTTCTAGGAATTTTCTCAAAAGAACCCATATTTATAGCAGCACAATTTGTGATAACCAAATCTTGGAAACAACCAAAATGCCTGTCACCTGAGGAATGGATGAAAAAGCTGTGGTATTTTTATACAATTGAGTATTGCTGCAGAGAAAAACAAACTCAAAGCCATTATAGGTAAGTGGATGCAACTTGAGGTTATACTCATAAGTAAAATAAACCAGACTCACATGTGTAAATGTTGTATTGTTTCCCTAATGTAAGAACTCAACAGAATAAAAACTGAAATGTACAATAGAAACAATTAAATGGAAAGAAACAGAACTTAAGGATTTAACAACAAAGAAAGGAGAAAAGTTAGGAAATAAGGTAAGGCAAAACCATACATGTATATATACAAGTTGGATATGGCAATAGTTCTAAGATTTCCATCAGGTTTTTGAAAATAGCAGTTAATGGGTAGAATTCTCACCATGACTAACTCTATGTTGCTATCTGTGAACTAAACTTAAAGTACCTGTCATCTTGGTCTCCTAAATGTGTACCATTTCTTATAAATGCTATATCAATTATTACTGTACTCTCTTTAAAGTAAATTATTTGAAAAGGTAATAAAAGAAAATAGACAAAAGCAAAAATTTAAGATATCTTAGAAGCATGTGGTAATATTCAGTTGTATGTCCCATCTTGCAGAACTATATGTTAATCTGAGCAACAGATTTCACGATGAAAATAGATAATATGTCAATCACTATTTGTCAATATTCTTGGTTTAAAAATCTATAACGTTTGTATTGTTGTTACCCTGTTTCTGTCTTTTTGTTTTTCTTGCTCTTGTTTTTACTCTTCTAAATAAAAAAAAAAATTAAAAAAAAAATAAAAAATAGGGGCCAGGGAGATGGTTCAGTAGAATAAGTGCTTGCCTAGCAAGTGCAAGGGCCTGAGTTCAATCCCCGGTTCTGCCAAAAAAAATTTAAAAATAAAAATAAATAAATTAGTTTGATTAGCAAGACTAATTTCCAAAAGCCTTATGGTAATTTAGCAACTTAGAACAATTTTGTCTGGAGATACCTAGATAGTTGATGTTTTCTGTATATACTTCAAATATAATTATTTGACCTGTGAAGAAAATTTGTGGCTCTTGATTGAGGAATTTCAATGCTGTGTTCTTCAAAAAAAGATGCTGTGATTTCCATCTAAATGGTTATGTGCAGTTTGTCAACAACCTGTTTAATGTGTTAAAATAATCCATACATGCATCACGTTTACTTTTAATTCATGTATGCAGTGACATTTAAGTTTAGGATGATGCTAGTTTTTTAAATTTTATTTTATCTATTATTTTATTTTATTTATTGTTTTCTAGAAACCGGGTTTCACTATGCAGGTTAGATTGGCCTTGAACTCACTTTGTAGCCCAGGCTGGTGTCAAACTTGCACCTGTCCTCCTAAGTCAGCCTCTGGAGTGCTGAGCTTACAGGCCTGGGCCACCACATTCAGCCATGCTAGTATTTTTGAAGCTCTTCTCACATTGAGGCCCCTAGACTGGCAGCATCAGCATCACCTAACAAATATTTACATTTGTTAGAAATTAAAATGTTTGAGCCTAACCCAGACCTGCTGAATAACTCTGGGGGTAAAGCCCAGCAGTCTGTTTTCAGAAGTCCTCCAGAGGATCCCACTGTATGTTCAAGTTTTAGAACCACTAGTGTTTCTGTTATTTTTTCTTTTTCAGTACATGCTTATAGTAAATAACGATCACTTTCCTAGTGGGGAGTACATGACATATCTTTTCCCCATCTTTCCCTACCCCTCCCTCCACCTCTTGATTCCCTTCCCTTTGGAAAAGGTCTATATCCCTATTATCTTTCATTTTGCTCATTACATTTTGGATTTGTCATATAAGAAACCAGTTGATAGTTAACAGCTTGTGTGTCTGATTTATTTCACTTAACATTGTTATAATGGAAAGGTGCATCCAGAAAGCCACTCTTTTAGATAAATCATCTAAGGGAAATGTTTTTACAAAACTGATGAAAATCTGAACACAATTGCTTAATAAGATATTTGAGCCTTTGGTAAATATCATAAAAGTTGATTTACTTATGATACTGCATTTAGTATTTGAATTACTTCTGCATGTATTCATAGAACAATTACAAATCCTGAAGATGTTTAAAAATACTCCTAGTTTCATTGTTCTGAAGATTTGCTTCCACTTTCTCTTTTAACTTTCACCCCCACAAATACTCAACATTTATGTTATAGTTTATGTTCAGTTTTATGAAGGCTGTATAATTCAGTAACCGAAATTTAGAGTCAGTAACCCTGAATTTGAGCCTCAGTTTTACTTCCCACCTGCTGTTAATCTTTCAACAATCATCTGGGCTTTGTTTTCTAGTCTGCAAAGAAGAAATGATAGTAGAAGCTAATATTACCAGGCTAAAAGAAGGAATACAAAGGGGCCAGGGAAATGGTTCAGTAGAATAAGTGTGTCCCTGGCAAGTGCAAGGGCCTGAGTTCAACCCCAGGTTCTGAAAAACAAAAATAAGGAATACATGGAAATAACTTTTTAGAGTGCCTGGCATATAGTACAAGATAAATAATTATTATTTTTAGTTCACTTTTGCTCCTATAGTATTCATTGAGTTGATATATCATAGGTTACTTAACCATGTCTTTTTTTTATTTTGTACACTTAGTTTCTTTAGAGTTGTATTGCTCAAAGTACTATTTTGGTACCAAATAAGGAGCTTATTGAAAAATACCATTCCATCTTGTGTTTCTTTCATTGAGATCACCTTGCTTGAAAATAATGTCAATGGAACTGAACAGTGTGCTTACAGACTTAGTGAAACCAGTAGCAAACACCCTAAGTAATACTGACTTAGCAATTTGTGTTATCATAAAGACATTATTATAATCTTGTGCCTACTATGTTTTATTTTTATATTATTTCCTAGGAATGGCATTAATAATCAAAATGCAGAAACATTTTTGTGATTTTTAATATTTGTGTCTTTTGGCTATTTAAAATGTTCTCCATTAATTGTTTTTAGTTTTTAATACCCATCTAGATTACAGTGTCCAATCTTTTGGCTTGCCTGGATTTCATTGAGTAAAGAGTAATTATCTTGGGTTACATATACAATACATAATATAGTTAATATAGATAAGTAATAAAACTTCCTTAGTTTTTATGTTGTAATTTAATAAATTATTTTACAAAGTCACACAACAAGCCCAAGTATAATAAATAAAGAAAACTCACATGTTTCCACAAACACACCTGTATGTAATGAGGTTGAAATACTATTGTTGGAAATCTCTGCATTTTACTATTCAAGTGCATGTCTATTACACATGGATTTGGGTTCAACTGTGTATGGTATGCACAAGAGGCAGAGTTAGCTCTTCACTGTGCCCTCCTCTACAGCATTTCCTTTTTGCCTACACAGTCTGCTTGATTACCAGATGACAGTCATGGAAAATATCACTAAAACTCACATGATAATATTAAATTTTCTTATCTAGTAGAGCTGCATTACTAGCTGTTCAGGGCAGCATGCCACTCAAGAGTCATGGACCGATATACCTGATCCAGATGGAAACTAGAGAATGTATTGAGAGAATGACTGATACTTCTTTTCAATGTTTTTTCTTTGTTCAACAAATTATTTACTCTACATGAAAATGGAGGTACCCAACTACAATATTACAATATTTATCTCAGTTATGTTGTTCTCAGTATATTATCCTTACTTGTTTGAAATGACTTGTTTTTAGAATTGTAGAAACAGCAAATTATAGATATAGGACAACAATTTCCAATTCACTTTGATTTTTAACAGCTTAATTAGAATATAATTCATATATTATAGAACTCATTTGAAGTATGTAATTCAATGTTTTTGTCATTTTCACAGAATTGTAGTCATTGCTGCAATTTGAGAACATTGTCATCATCTTGAAAAGAAATACTATCACCATTTTATTCGTTCTCTACTTCCCTTCAACCCCTAGACCTAAGTGATGCTTCAGCTTTTTGTCCCTTTAAACTGGCCTCTTCTGTAGATTTCGTGTAAATGGAATCATATGATGATGTGACTTTTTGTGTCTTAGATTGTTTCACTTAGTATAATAATGTTGAACTTCATGTAGCATTTCACTACTATTTACATCTGAATAATACTCCATTGTATCAACACATTTTATTTATCTGTCTCAACTAGTGAACATTTAGCTGGCTTTTACTTACTGGATATTAATAATACTATGAATAAGTTTCTGTGTAAGTATATGTTCTCAGTTTTCTTGAATATACACATAGGACTAGAATCACTGGGTCACATGGTAACTCTGTATTTAACATTTTGAGGATGGGCAGACCTTACTGAAGGGGCTACATATTCCCAATAGCAAAGTATAAGGGTGCCAGTTTATCCACATCACTGCCAAAACTTATGCTTTTTATTTTTATTATCCATTCTAATGTGTGTGAATAGTATCTTGTTGTTTGGATTGCAATTCTCTGGTAGCTAATAATGCTGAGCATCTTTCCATGTGCTTATAGGACATTGTTTTGTATCTTTAGAGAAATAATCTATTATCAAAAAAATCCTTTTCCATTTTAAATGGATTACTTGTCTTTTTATGGTTAAGCTGTAAGAGTACTTTATGTATGTTGGATACCAAACCCTTCAGATACATGATTTGTAAATATTTTGTTCTGTTCTTTAGGTTGTCTTTATTTTCCTTATGATGTCATTTGAAAACCAAAAGTTTTCAATTTTCATAAAGAACAGTTTATTTTTCTCTTTGTATTACTTATACTTTGGATGTCATTTTTAAGAAAGTGCCTACTCCAAGGTCACTGAGATTCCTGTGTTTTTGTCCAAGTTTTAAACCTTGCATTTAGATGTCTTAAGTTAATATTTTTGTATGAGGTAAGGAAGATGCCCAGATTAATTCTTTATCTTCGGTTGTCCGAGTACCATATGTTGAAAACCCTTTTCTTTCAATATTGAGTGATCTTAGCATTCTTAATAGAAAATAGTTGCCCATATGTTTTATACATCTTTTCCTAGACTTTCAGTTTTATCCCATATATCTCTAAGCTGGTACCTTATTGTTATGATTAGTGTATCTTACAAGTTTTAAGGTCATTCCAACTTGGTGCTTCCTTCACAAGATGGCTTTGACTGTTCTGAGCACCTTTCCTTTGTATATGAATTTTAGGATGAGCTTATTAGTTTCTGAAAAAAAAGGCTATCATGTAGAATCTGTAGAGCAATTTTGGGGCTACTGCTAATTTAACAGTATTAGAGTTCTGTGACCATGGGGCGTCCTTCCATTCATTTGGGTATGATTTTATTTTTAATTTATTATTTGATACAGGGTCTTGCTGCACAGTTCACACTCTTTGTGATCCTCCCTTAGTGCTGGGATTACAGGCATGCGCTGCCATGCCCAGTTTTGGGGCCAGCATGGCATGTGGTACTTGGGATCGAACTCTGGTCCTTGCGCTTGCCAGGCAGGTGCTTAGACCACTGAGCTATCTCCCTAGTCCATCATTTGGGTATTTTTTTAAGTGAATAATACTTTATTTAATAAACTTCAAAAATATACTTAAATTATTTATGAAGATCTCATTAAGCTGCTAAAACTAATTCAAATTGTTTATGGACTCAAGCAATTTATAAACCCTAGAAAATAAAATAGAAGAATAAAGTTCTTAAAGAAAATATAAAAATAACAGTTTACAAAACAATGAAACTATAACCATAACTTTCAATGTATTATTTCTATCAAAAGTATTTGCATAGTTGACAGGTAAAAATATACATCAGAAATTGACCAGTAATTCCAAGAAATTTTTCATCAAGAGTGCGATCTGGCTGCGACATCTGTCACCCCATTGATCACCAGGGTTGATTCGGCTGATCTGGCTGGCTAGGCGGGTGTCCCCTTCCTCCCTCAATGATCCATGTGCGTCCCTCCCGAAGCTGCGTGCTCGGTCGAAGAGGACGACCACCCCCGATAGAGGAGGACTGTTCCTCGGTCAAGGGTAGACGAGTAGCTGCGCTCCCCTGCTAGAACCTCCAAACAAGCTCTCAAGGTCCATTTGGGCATTTTTAAACAATAGTTTATGGTTTTCAGTGTGTAAGTCTAACATGACAGAGATTCTTTCCTTGACTAAACCTTATAGGCTCCCCTGAGCTCTCTATTCATTTAGGCCTCGTCCTTAGTCTTTGTTCTTATTCTGCTTAAGCAAACCTTACAGACAATCCTGCTAATACCCCACCCTTGATATCTGAGAACCTTGATATCTAATCAGGTTCCCTATTCCCTACATTTGATGTATAGGTCTCGTAAGATCTTTTCACAGAAAATTACAGCACCCTAAGAAAAGAGATTATAGAGGATTTCAGAAAATGAAAAGATATTCCATGCTCCTGGATAGGAAGAACCAACCATGAAGATGGCCATACTCCCAAAATTGCTGTACAGATTTAATGCAATCCTTATCAAACTGCCACCAACATACCTCTTAGAAAGAATCCTGCTAGGCCAGTTTAGAAACAATCCTTTACCCTTGATGTCGCCTCTTAGTAGTTTATCTTCCACAGACTGTACTCATTCTGCTCATTAGCTATAGATTCCCACTGTTCTTATTATGTCAGGGGTTGAGCTCAGACCTCTAGTGCAGTGTTTTGAATAAAACCCATCTAGGGCTGGGGAGAGGGCTCAGCAGCACAAGGTTGTAAGTTTGATCCCTGGTAGCAAATACATAAGTAAATTAAACCTATCCAGCTCTTTTTAACAGGAGCCAAACTAATTTCTCTCTTAACAATATTGTTTATTTTTTCTACTTTTATTTCAGTTTATTAGTACAATTTAGGTATCCATAATAACCACATTCATTATAGGAAATTTGTACCTGTACATGATATATCTTGATTCCTCTTTTTCTCCATTCCCATCCCCATCCCCTTCTTTTTAAAACCCCTTCACCTTCCCATTCATAAAGCTCTGTTTCCATTTTATCCTTCTTTTCTCATTTTTTCCTTTTCCCTTAGTTTCTGCCACCCTAGTTCCCTTTTCCTTTTGAACAACTTCTTCCTATCTCACAATATCTGTTGTACATTTTGGTTCATATTTATACTTTGAATTTCTCATACCAGAGAAATGATGATATCTACACTTATGTGTCCAATTTATTTCACTTACAGTTATGGTCTCAAGGTCCATCCATTTAGATATAAGTATCTTAATCAATAAATATTAGATGGTTTTTTATAATGGATTATTAGTCAGCCCTAAAGAAGGATAAAATTGAGACCACTTATAACATTATTTTTTCTAACATCTTCCTAACTTTTTCATTTTTTAATGCTATTGTAAATGGAAAGTTTTTACTTTTGTTTTTGAATTATTACTAATGTATAGCACTACAGTTGATTTTTTTTTTTACATTGATTGTATTAATCACCTTTTTGTCATTGTGGCCAAAGAGCTGAAATACACAATTTAAGACATGTTTATTTTGACTCATGGCTTCAGAGGTTTCAATCCATGGTTGGCTGGCTCCAAGGCAGAAATATTAACAAAGATTATCATGGAAGAAAGCTGTTCAACTCATGGCAGCATAGAAGTAGCAGGTGACAAATACAAGGGAAGGGGCCAGGGACCAGATATAGTTCCCAAGGTCACACCCTCTGACCCACATAGACACAACCAGAATTGTGTTTTATTAAACTTAAAGCCTGTCCAAAAAAATTACCTTTATCAGTGCTCATGTGCATGCGTGTGTGTGTGCGTGTGTGTGTGTGTGTGCGTGCGTGCATGTGTGTGTGTGTGTATTTAGATTTAAATTATTGTTCAGTGTCTTGCTTTTGGCCTGAAGGAATTTCTATAGTAATTCTTACAAGACAAGTCTGCTAACAATGGATTCTTAATTTTTACTTACCTGGAAGTGTTTTTATTTTACCTTCATTTTGAAAGGTGTTTTGCATATATGATTCTTTGTTTGAACTTTTTTTTCTTTTATCACATGGAATATGTCATCTCACTGCCTTCTGACCTTTGCTGTTTCTGATAAGAAAAGCCATTTTAATCTTACTGGTTTCCTCTTTTATGTGGTAGGTTGCTTGCTGTTTCAAGATTTTCTTTGTCTTTTCCCTGTTTCATCTAGGGCATGACTAGTTGTAGAGCTTCTCCTGATTCACTTGCTTGTAATTTAATGATTTTTTTAGATATGAAAAGTGTTTTCATCATATATGGGCTGGCTTTACTAGCATTATTTAATTTTTTTCTCCTTTCCATAGCTTCTCTCTTAGTATTCCCATTATTCATTGGTACACTTAAGGTGCCCAGCACTTTTTTTTTTTTGCAGAACCTGGAATTGAACTCAGGACCTTTCACTTGCCAGGAAAGCATTTATTCCACTGAGCCATCTCCCCACCCCCATTGAGGCTCAGTTCTGTTTTTCTTCATTATTTTTCCTCCCTGTTCTGTAAGATAATATCTCAATTTATGTATCGGTCAAGTTTTCCAATTCTTCGATCTATTCGAAGCTGTTGTTGATGTCTTCCATTGAGATTTTAATTTCTTTTATTGTGCTCAAATTTTACTTGACCCTTTTACAAATAATTGTCAATATTTTATTGGTCTCTTTTATTTTATTATTAATTTTATTGAAAAATAGCAATGTGACAGTTTCAAAACAGGTTAGTAGGATAGTTACAATAATTAATACATTGCATATTGTTGTCTTTGTAGTAGTTATTCATAGTACAAGATGCAGACGTGGTATCTTGTCCAAACACTATTAGTACAAATCTTTCTTCTCATTGAATTAAGAGAAAGTAG
>PVKA01037538.1:0-20930 GCA_004027165.1 Ctenomys sociabilis | reverse complement strand
ACTCACCACACTCTCACTGCTCTGGGAAGCCTGGTGAGTCCTGTAAATTCGCTCTCGCTGGGAGAGCTTGGCGCGGGATCCAGGAGGCCGCTGGAGTCAGCCACTGTCTCTGGCCGGTCTCAGGAGCTGGGCGGGGGCGGGCGGGATGGAGCAGGACGGCGGAGTCGGCCGCGCTGTCTCTGGCCGGTCTCAGGAGCTGTGCGGGGGCGGGCGGGATGGAGCAAGCAGTGATCCGACTGTTTACAGCCTCCCAAGACCTGGCATTACAGGTACACACCACCACGCCCAGTCTCAATTGTTGTTTCATTTTGCCCCAGGGGCATGGCTGGCCCAGCAGGCCCAGGGATCCAGCCTCTGTCCCCTAGGTCTGCTTGCAGGCCCTTTAATTTGCTGGGCTATTTGACTGGCCTGCAGTTCAGACTTGCAGTGATTTTCTTGTTCTAGTTTGCCCAGGGCTGGGATTACAGGAGTACACCACTAAGCCTGGTTTCAAAAAAAAAATTTTAACAATAAGTGTGTTTCTTGGTCTTAACCATCCAGCGGAAAAGTATAAAAATGAGATATAAAAAGTAAAGCATATTCATAAGCTGAGTTGAAAAGGCTGAAGTCACCAACTTCTGACATTGTCAGCCCTATGGATAACTCACTGCTATTATGGACTACTGGATTATTTTGCTGAATTCATACACTTACAATATTTAAATGATAATGGAATACCCATCTCTGACAAAGCTAAACAAAAAAGGGGATATAAATGAAGGACCATTTTGTATTTGTATATACAAAAGAATTAGGATAGATATATAGCTACTTTCTTTTAATTCAAGCAGAAGAAAGATTTGTACTAATGGCATCAGTGAACAGGATATCATGTCTGCATCTTGAACTATGAATAAGCAGTATGAAGACAACAATGTGCAATGTGTTAATTATTAAAACTCTCCTACCAACCTGTTTTGAAACTGTCTCATTGCTGTTTGTTTCTCAAAAAAATTAATAAAGATAAAAAAGTGTGATCCCACTATTTTATTAAAATTACTAAAATACATCAAATAAGAAGAGAGAAATATCATACAAAGGCAGACCATAATCTTGGCTACTAGGAAAAAAACAGATGTTTAAAACTTTGTAGAAAAATAATGAGTTTAAGCAATTTTAAGAAAACTCTCAAGAAGAAAATATTTTTCCCTCTTTTGTATGTTACTTAGAGTATCAGTTGACTAAAATATAGATAATTTTCAAGCTTGACTGGTACGTAATTTGTGAGATTAGAAATGTAACAAAGATATGATATCACAGTTTCTTAATTTACTTTTTCTCTGTCTCTGTCTCTCTATATACACACATATATTTAGTGACTAGTTTATTTATTTATTTTTAAATTTTTTTTTATTGAAGTACAAATACCAATGAGACAGTTTTAAGATACCTTGACAAGATGGATTTGATAAATTAATACATTGCAAACTGTTTTGGTATCATACAAGGTGCATACATGATATTATACTTACAGACATTATTATAGCATATGACTCTTATCAGTAAAGAAAGAGACTGTAGCTGTTTGCATATCTTATTTTTTTATACCTGAATTACATCAAAGATTCAATAATTAACACTTTCTAACTTGTTATTTTTCTAGTGGTTGTCCATAGTACTCAAAACTGACATAATATCCTGTCCAACCACCATTAGTGCAACTCTGCCTCTCATAGGATTATGTAGAAGCACAGCACTATCTATCCCCACTGTACTGTCTATACACACACATCATGATTCTTCCTTTCTATACCCCTTCCTTTGTCTACACCTGTCAGAGATGGGCACTCCATTGTCATTTAATGAACTTAGGTGCTTGAACTCAACAACACAATCCAACACAGTCCAGCATTCTGATACAATAGTGAGTTATCCGAAGAAGTTGTTGACCATAGCCATTTACAGCTCAGCTTAATATTATGGCCCTGCAATGTATATTTCATTTTTATACTTTTCTGCTGGATGGTTAAGATCTAGATAGAGAAAGACTTATATACCAACACATGTACTTTATGTTTCTTATGAGGTCAGTGAAGTCCTCTCAGGGTTTATCTTGTAGTCCTGTACCTTATTCTGTAGATCCTTTGTCTGTGTCAGCCATGTGGATGAGTCACGGCCAATGCTTGACCAGTTTGCTCTCCATGAGAGCCTGAGAGAAAGTTTTCTCTCCATGTGACTCTCCCCAGGCACACTATAGAACTTCAATCTCTTTCCTCTGTGGCTCCATAATCTCCTTGTTCAGAAAATTTGGAGCTCAACTGAGTTTCATGATGTTGCAGTACAGGTCCTGAATCTATGTCCTGAATCTTTGCTGACCTTGAAAAGCTAGGGTCAAAATGTTGGTTGGCCTTGTGGCTCTTCTATTCATCCAACTTTGATCTGTGAAATTAGGCTGTTAACCATCTGGAAAAAAAGCTGATTAGTATCCTGGAGCATATTCCATTCACTTTGCCTTATCTGACTCAATTGATTTTAGTTGTTGTTTTATGTTTCCTTTTGTATTTCTGCTTTTCGCTTGTTATACTAGGGAGACTATACGATATGTACACATGTGTGTCTGGTTTATTTCACTTATGAGTATAGGTTCAAGTGGCATCCACTTCAGTATAAATGCTTCAAACTTGGCTCAGTGGAGTAAGTGCTTCCTTGGCACGCGCAAGGGCCTGAGTTCAATTCCCGGTTCCGCCAAAAAAAAAAAAAAAAAAAAAAAAAAAAAATTATATATATATAATTCTTAATAGCTGAGTAATACTCCATTATATAGAAATACCACATCTTTTTCAACCATTCCTCATGTGATGGACATCTTGGTTGTTTCCAAGATTTTGCTATCACACGTTGCGCTGCTATAAACATAGGTACACATATATCACTATGATACAATGTTTTCAGTTCCTTTGGGAAAATTCCCAGTAGGGGGATAGCCGGCTTGAATGGGATTTCTAGTCCTACTCTTTTGAGGAGTCTCCACACTGACCTCCACAATGGTTGAACCAGTCTACATTCCCACCAGCAGTGGAGAAGTGTTCCCTTTTCCCCACAACCTCTCCAACATTTGTTGTTGGTTGATTTCTTTATGATAGCCATTCTTCCTGGAGTGAGATGGTATCTCAGTGTTGTTTTTATTTGCAAAAATATGGAATGCTTCACGAATTTGCGTGTCATCCTTGTGCAGGGGCCATGCTAATCTTCTCTGTATCGTTCCAATTTTAGTGTATGTGCTGCCGCAGCGAGTGCTAGTGAGTAATTTATGACAATGTTTCTTGATTGTTTTCAACCATTTGATACTCTGTGAAGAATTTCCAATAGCCATAAAATAAATAAAATTTCAATTAAAATCAAACTGTAATATGATCTAAAAATGATATAACACTGAAGATGAAAAAAACGATGACTTTATTTTGTCCAGTGATGTTATTCTTACTCTATAAATGTTAGCATTCAAAAATCAAAGTGTGAAACATATTGCATTATCTGGCTTATTAATATTTATTTATTTAGGCCATCTTTATAGATCCTGCCTTGCCTGCCCAGCCAGAGAAGCTGCCTGAGACAGTGGTGCCCAATTGGGTGGCCTCCTGGATTCTGCTCCCAAGCCCTCTCAGTGAGTGGGAATTTGCAGAACTCCCCAGGCTTCCCAGATCAGTGAGTGTGTGGTGAGTCTAAGGGAGAACCTTTGGCTTCTTCCTGCACGTGCTACCTGGATTCCCACCTCCAAGCACTCCAAGCGTGCGATGGACCTGACACCTCAGGGCCCACTCACCAGCAACTTCCCAGATTCCCTGCCCCAAAGTCTGCTGACCGAGTGGGAATTTCCCCAACTCCCTGGGCATCAAAGTTCGCTGAGTGTGTGGTGAGACAGAGGAAGAGCCTTTGGCTTTTCCCTGTGCACTCTGCACCATCCAGAGCCTCAGGTCCCAAGACATTCTAGCCAGAGACCTGCCTGAGACACCCCAGACAGACCTACCTGGAAACTCCGTATGGCCACTGCCCCCAAGCCCAGCAAGGGAGCGAGAACTTTTGGTGACTTTCATGGCACTTGATTCACCCCCTCCCAGCCTGTTAAGTGTGAGGGAGAGATTCTGTACCCTCAAGTGCTCCTGTAATAAGGAACCCAACAGAGGGGAATCATAGGAGCTGCAGCAAAAAGGAACTGAACACAACAGCTAGATCCTGGCCAGGCATAACTGGATAATCTTAAACTTAATAGACTGTCACCTGAATCTCATTATACACTAAGGCTATAGCTGCACCAAAGCTCTACACCAAAGGCCAGAGGTCAGCACTATACAAAATGACAAAGACAAGGAGAAAAATGCAATCTCAAGTCTCAAATCCACCAGTAAGTGCAGAGAACACTAGCTCAGCTGGAATGAATGAATTAACAGAGAAGGAAGCAAAGGAACAACAGCAGAAAGATATAGAAGAATTCAGATAAGAATGAATGCCTGAAATAAAAAAAGAAATATGTGAACACATAGTATCTGAAATAAAGAATTAAATCCAGAAACATCTGGGGGAAACCCAATGCTCACTCAGAACAAGTGCAGAGAACACTATTCCAGCTGAAAGATATGAATTAACAGCATCAGAAGCAAAGTCACAACAGCAGGAAGGCCATGAGGAACTGAAAGCAGAAATAATTTCTGAAATCAAAAAAGAATTCTTAGAAATCGTACCAATCTGAAATACAGAAACAAGTCTGGAAATATACTGAGGAAACCCAATTTGGAAGAAACTTTTTCTGCAGAAAAAGAATGAATAGCTACCTCTAAAGTGGAAATGGATAAAAAAAAGAGGAGATAGGAAATGTGATGGAATCCTGGAATGAACGTTTGAAGCAGATACAAAAAGATATAGAAGAACTAAAAATATCAATCACAAGTCTACAAAACCATTTGAGTGAAAGTGAAGACAGACTTTCAGATCTAGAGGATGCTGGTGCAGCTGTTTTGAGTTACATGTGTTTCTTATATGCAGCATATTGTTGGATTTTCTTTCCTAATCCACTGTGCCAGTCTATTTCTCTTAATTGTTGAATTGAGTCCATTTACATTGATGATTATAATTAAAATGTGTTGACTTATGTTTGTCATGATATTTGCCTGCTCTTGTTTACTCCTTTGTATCCTGTGTTTAATTATCTGTCCTGTTTAGTGGGTTATTTCCATTCTCATTAGTGGAGTTCTGGTCATTGTGGTCTCTCTAGAACCTCTTTCAGTAGTGTGTGGCTTTGCCATCATGAAATTCTTTACTTGTTCTTTGTTGTGGAAGTATTTCACTTCTCCATCAAACTTGAAAGAGAGTTTTGCAGGGTATAATAGTGTGGGCTGGAATTTGTTTCCATGTAGGACTTGAAGAACTCTGCTCCATGCTCTCCTTGCCTTCATGGTTTGTGTAGAGAAGTTGGCTGTAATTCTGATGGGTTTTCCTTTGAATGTGAGCTCCTTCTTCTCTCTAGCAGCTGTTAGTATATTATTCTTATGTTGCATTTCTAGGATCTTGACTATTATATGTCTCAATGTGTTTTTACTTGCATTGAAGTTATTTAGTGTTCTGTATGCTTCGGTTACCTGAATGTTGTATTGTTTCCTCATATTTGGGAAGTTTTCTGCAATTACTTCTCCCCAGATTCTTTTTATGTCATTTGTATTGACTCCTTTATTCTCATTAATACCAATTAATCTCACATTGTTCATCCTGGTGTCATCTTACAGGTGATGGATTATTTTTTCCTGCATTTTCATTGTTTTTAAGAGATCCTTTCTCACATTTTCACTAGTTGCACCGGCGTCTTCAAGATCTGAAAGTCTATCTTTGCTTTCACTCAAACGGCTTTGTAGACTTGTGATTGATATTTTTACTACCTCTATATCTCTTTGACTCCGTTTCATGTTTTCTGTTTCTTTTCTATATTGATCATTCAAGGAATCTGTCATATTTCTGATCTCCTCTATTTGTTTTTATCCATGTCCTCTTTAGAGGTACTTATTAATTCCTTTTCTGCAGAGTTTCTTCCAAGTTGGGTTTCTTCTGTATATTTCTGGACATTTTCCTGTATTTCAAATACTATGATTTCAAAGAATTCTTTTTTGCAATTAATTCTTTTTTGATTTCAGAAATTATTTTTGCTTTGAGTTCCTCATGACCTTTCTGTAGTTGTTTGCTTCTGACACTGTTAAATCATACGTTTCAGCTGGAATAGTGCTCTCTACATTTATTATTGGTTTTCCCCCAGATTTTTCTGACTTTGATTCTTTATTTCAGATGCTATGTATTCAGATATTTCTCTTTTTATTGCAGTTGTTAATTCTTGTCTGAGTTCCTCTATACCTTACTGCTGTTGTTCCTTTGCTTCTATATCTATTAATTCATTCATTTCAGCTGAGCTAGTGTTCTCTGAACTTACTGGTGGACTTGAGGCGTGAGATTGCATTTTTCTCCTTGTCCTTGTCATTTTGTGTAGCACCGACCTCTGGCCTTTGGTGTAGAGCTTTGGTGTAGCTATAACCTTAGCGTGTAATGAGATTCAGGTGCCAATCTATTAAGTTTGAGATTATCCAGTTATGCCTGGCCTGGATCTAGTTGTTGTGTTCAGTTCCTTTTTGCTGCAGCTCCTGTGGTTCCCCTCTGTTGGTTCCCTGGTAAGAGGAGCATGACCCGGGATGCAGAGCGAGTAGTGAAAATTCCCACTATCTTGGCTGGCTTTGGGGTGGGAAACCGAAAAGTTACTGGAGTCCCCCCTGGAGTCTCAGGTAGAAGGCTCTCTAGGGAGGCGGGCCTATTCTTTGGTGGGTCTGCAGCCCAGCTGTGTTGGGTCTTGGGCCCTGGGATGGAATCAGGGATTGCTGGCAAAGGGGATTACTGGGAAGGTACCTTTGACTCAGGGGCCTGGAGCCCTCACTCACCAGTCGAACTGCACTGGGTCTGGGGCCCCAGGATGGAATCCTATTTGTGTTATTTTAAATTTACTACACTACACAGTGATTATCTTTAGATGTGCTGCCAATATGTATACATGTATGCATTTATTAATCTTTATGAAGTGAGGACACTTTGTATATTAGTTTTTAGCTTCTTTTGTTTAATCCTAAATTATATCTTGTAAGTTAGTCCATGTAAGCTTTGGAGTGTTCTTCGTTCCACTCTATAGCTACATGATATTCTGTTTTGTAAGTAGATTATCATCCTTAACCAATGAAAATCAATCCCAAATTAATAATTATTTAAGTTATTTCTGATTATATGTACTCTAAACAATAATAACCTTTGGCATCAGAAATTTTATAATTTTTGTTGGTATATTTTTTGATAGATTCTAAGAAAGGGGCCTATTTTATGTAAGGGGCGTATTGTGTTTGTTTTGTTTTGTGCTGAAATGTACCTTCACTAAGAGGTGAATTTCATGTTTTCAATTTTGTATTTTAATCTAGAGCCTTCTGTTGTTGCTGTTCTCTTTGTAGCAATTGTTATTTTATTGGTAAAAAGAACTATTCAAGAATATGTAATGAGTGCAAAATATTCTAGTGGTGAAAACAGTATAAATGAGATCATAAGGTCTTAATACTAAACACACACAAATTTCAAAGACAGATAAAGTGTATGGCTTTTAAATTTTGAGTTAAAAGAAATTTGTTTTGCATAGTATTCCCCATGTAATTGACTACCAGGAAAGCAATAGGCTAATCAGCAGGCTATCAGAAGTGAATCTTCAAAATAGTTAGGATGGATATACAGCTACATTCTCTTAATTCAATGAATAGAAAGATTTGTTCTCATATTGTTTGTGGATGGGATATCATGTCTGCATCTTGTTCAGCAAATAATTACTATGACAATATGCAGTGTATCAATTATTAAAACTGCTCCACTAATCAGTTTTGAAACTATCTCATTGCTATTTGCTTCTCAATAAAATTATTATTATTTTTTTTTTTTTAAAGAACACTTTAAGACCTGTGGTAATCTCTTTTTCATTGCTAGGACCAAATACTTAACATCCAAAACTTAAAGGAGAGGTACTGGGTTCATGTTTGAAAAGTTTCAGTCTTTGCATGGGCAGCGGCCTGGTAAGAGGACCTGGTCTGAGAGAAGCTGTTCCCTTTTGAGTGGTCAGGACAGGAAGTAGAGAGCAGGGGGAGGAGTGGGAAAAATGCCCTTCAGGGCACCACCCCAGTCACCCACCCCTTTTGACTGGCTCAGCCTCTAACAGTAAATCAGCAACAGTGCCTCTTGTCTCTTGCAGGACACTCAGATATAAGTATAACATCATGGCCCAGCCTCCCAAAAAATTCATGCATTTGCAATTATGAAAAATGCTGCTCTAAGAGTTTCTGGGTCACAACCAATTTAGCGTTGCTGGAGAATCCAAGTCCATAGACTCTACAAAGACTCAAAGCAAACTTAGCTGTGAAATCCTATAAAAATGAAATTGTGTTAAACACTTCCAATGTACCATGATACAGGACAAATATTCCTATTTGTAACAATAGGAAGAGAGTAACAAAATGAATGGGACTCTAGCAAATTGGAAACCCAGGGGAGCAAGTTCTACATCCTGTAGCTTAGGGTCCAGTACGTGAGGCAACTTAGGGTAAAATGCAATGTCCAGAAGGCTTGACTGATTTTGCCCTATAGTATTGCTGATAGGTGCTGTGCTAATGGCTTTTTCTTTGGCTGGTTTTGCTTACTGCCTAGAGCTTTCCTCAGTGTTCCATGTTCTTAGTTTCTCCATCAATCTGTGGTCTCCACAGTACTTTCAGCCTCACTTTCTTAGCTTCACAGGTTGCCCTCCCAGAGGTACACTGTGTTGCCTCACAGACCTTCTGAGATCTGAGGGAACCCTCACAGTTTTTGCATTTTGCTTGCCTGTAAAATCAGCACCATGTGCATAAAGTCAAGGCCTGTCATTGGCTTGGGCAGAGTTAGGGCCGCAGCTGCCCTAGTGCCAGGATGGCTGAGCACAGTTGGTCAAATTCCAGGGAACCAATTCTCTAGGCTTCCATTCCAGAGTGTAGTTTCCTGGGGCTCTCAGATGAAAGCTTTTCAGCCTTGTGCCCTCGAGCCTGTGAAGAGAGTGGTCCTACTGGCTCCTGGCATGCCCTTAGCCATTTTTTTTTTTATTGTTCTAATAATACTTCACTTCTTTTTACTGCTATTTTTTTTTTTTTTCTTCAGAAACCAACCTCTTTTCTGTTCCATCTTCGTAAGTATTTTCTTCCTGTCAAAATTAAAAGCATTAGGCAGTACCTTTTCTAAGAACAAATTCTCAATGGAGATCTGGCTAGTGACCCCACCGCTACTCCTGCCATAGCCTGAAGGCGAAGCTGTCTTGAAATTTCCTCTACCATTTCCCACGGTTCCGCGCGGTTCTGGTCTTTCCGCCACAGCAACCATTGAAGAAGAGTAGCCATGGCCCTCCGCTATCCCATGGCCGTGGGCCTCAATAAGGGCCACAAGGTGACTAAGAATGTGAGCAAGCCGAGGCACAGCCGCCGTCGCGGACGTCTCACCAAACGCACCAAGTTTGTGCGGGACATGATTCGGGAGGTGTGTGGCTTCGCCCCCTATGAGTGCCGCGCCATGGAGCTGCTCAAGGTCTCCAAGGACAAGCGCGCCCTCAAGTTCATCAAGAAAAGGGTGGGGACGAACATCCATGCCAGGAGGAAGCGTGAGGAGCTGAGCAACATGCTGGCTGCCATGGGGAAGGCAGCTGCCAAGAAGGACTAAGCCCCTCTGGAATAAAGCTTTGCAGAAAGTAAAAAAAAAAAAAAAAAAAAAAAAAAAAAAAAAAAAAAAAAAAAAAAAAAGAAAAAGAAAATTCCTCTGCCAGGCTTAGTCCGTGCTTCTATTTTAGATTCCCCCCATACAAGCAAAATGTAGGCATTTTTTTTCTTTTTTTTTGCCAGAGTGTAGCACACACTGTCTCAAGTTCAAATGTCAATGGGGTCCTTGTTCCAACTAAAATCTCCTGAGCATGGTGTTTACTGTCTTCATTTTCATCAGCAGTTTGGCTTGTTGAGCTTGGAGCAGACCCTGGCATCAAGCTTTGCTGGTGGCATTCAGTAAGTTGACCTAAGTAGCCACATGTTTTCTGAAAAATCCATCAAGTAAGACCCATTGCAAGGCATAGCTAAGGAAAAGTCTTGAATTTCATAGACAGAAAAGCCTCACAGCTATAAGAAATTGATTTGAATTTTGTACTACAAATAAATAGATCAAGGGCATTAGGACGAAAGAAATTTATAGAAAACCAAGTTTCTTCCATATTAAACTAAACTAAAATGTCCAGATGTGCAAAGGCTCAGAAAATCTGCCACCTTGGTTGCATCACTGAACACAACGATGTGGTCACAATTTGTATATTCATGTAAACTTTAAAATTTTATTTTCATTTTTGTGAAATATTTTAATATGAAAATAGGTTTCTCTTACTTTGCCAAGTGCTGGGAAGATTGATTATCAAAACAGAAATAGTCTTTGGCTTCATGGAGCTTTCGAAAGAAAAACATTTCCTAAAATTTAGCTTAAAAAGCATAAAAATAATTTTTCAAAGTTTAATATTATTTTATTCTTGACTTGGAGAAATCATTTGATTTACTCAGGTTTTCTAATCTGGATAGCATGAAGTTTGATCTAGATCTTTCTATGAGGATATGTATGATTTTTGAATTGTATACTTATTCAAATAAATTTTCACAATTAAAGTATCTTAAAATAATATATTGAAACAAAAATTAACCAAAAAATTTCCTTCTCCACAAAGGTAACCATTTATAAAGAATGCCACTACTCAGATTCACAGATTTTTTGAAAATAGAAAAATACTAATATTCTATAAAGTATAATTTATCAGAAAGAAAGCAGGTGTCATAATTTATTTTTGAAAAGCTATAATATTCCTGTATCTCTCACTATGAAAATCATACATTAAATAACCTAGATTTTTTTCAGATAATGGTCTATGAAGGAATAAAGCACTATTTTCAAGAGTCTACAATAAGTAATAAGAGCTAATGAATATAGTGTTAGTATCCTTAATACACAAAGAACTGCTATAGGAATCTATAAAAACCTATTTTAAAGCCCTTTACAGACTATTGACAAAATACAAAAGTGTTTTATGAAATTATTTTAAATTATGCAGAGGCAAAAACACCTAAGACTCAGACATTAGAGGCCAATATATTTTCTAAAAAAACATGATTAAAAATTATATGCTATTTTTTACTACAGGTGCTCATTTTTACATGGAATTTTTATTCCTATTGCTCACAGTTAAGTCCTTTAAAATCATAATCTCTCCTTGATTTTGAATTCTTAATTTTAATTATTTTCTGTGCAACAAATTGCATACTAATGGCAAAGGTTTAAATAAGAACTTTTAGGCTGGCCAAATAGCTCAATGGATGAAAGCACCCACAAGCAGGCGCAGGGACTGGGAGTTCCATCTCCGGGCCTGATGTACCGACCCCAATCCCCGGCACGCACTGAGGCAGCAATTGCGACTGGCCATGGTGGCACGTGCCTGTAATCCCAGGTCTTGGGAGGCTGTAAAAAGGTGGCTCACTAGAAGTCCGATCTAGTAGTGAGACCCTGAACACCCTATAGACACTTCCCTAAAATACAAAATAAAATAAATAAATAAGAACTCTTCATTGAATACTAATTTAAGGAAAAATGGTCTCACTATTTCAAATGAGAATAAAAACAAGCTATTTGAAAAACGAAATGAAATATGTAACAGCAAAATCTGTTAAGCACTACTTCATACCATTATTATATTGTTAATTGAATAATAATAAAAATTATTCCATTGAAAAATCCTGTAAATTAAGGACTGCATGAAGTGAAAACATTGAAGACTTTCACTAGCTTTACTTACAGATAAGCTTTTACAGTGTCAGTTACCTTGGAATTATAAAAATCAGTCTATAATAATCATTTTATAAATATGTCACTTGTTATATCTGTATGTTGATATTTCTAAACTTTTGTCCCCAACCATATTGCTTTATAGCATGTCTACAAATACTTTTCTGTGTAGTTAGTACAAGTGCCAAGATTTAAGTATGCCTGAGAAATACTAGGATAAACAAATAAGGGTGTATTTGGCTTAGAACTTTTCAGTAGATAGACAAATTTAAAACAGTGATTTATAATTTGTATGTTACAGTATGAAAATCTCTTTAATCCATGAATATATATTTCTTGACACTTTAATATATACAATTATATATTTAATATATAATATTTTTCTAGTAAATGCTTTCTGAATATTTAATTTTAAGAACATAATTGTAAGGAGTATTATTCTATTCTGACATACTAAAATATTAACTAAGTTGTTGATTTTGTTTCTTTAAACTATTGGCTCTGGGGTCTGTACTCAGAGGTTTGTACATGCTAAATGTACACTATACAACTTGTTTTACCTCCCCATCCACAAACTGATAATTTTCAGGAAAATATAAATTACTAAAGTTAACATAAGTTACAATACAAAATGGAACAATAATAATCAAATCAACAAAATTTTGGTAACTAAAGAAATATAATTGATGTTGGCAATATCCCTAGGTTCTTTAATGAACAGCTATTACTATCATTTTACATGAAATGTCCACAGGAAATTAAACAAAAATTCTCAGTTAATGTTTGAAATCTTTCTTATCACTGATATAAAAATGTATTAAAATGATAACAAAGTTATAGACTACTTTCATTAGAAATACCAATTCAAGACAAAATATCTGCCAATATAGTACAAAGAAGTTCTTTGACGAAGTAGGGCTATGTATTACACATACAAATGTTACTTATGTTTCGTAAAATATATTCATATAATTCATCCTATCAAAGAGATGGAGGAAAAGTGTTGAGAAGTCCAACCAGGAACAATATTACTGAAATGCTCAATTATAACTTTTATTTTGTTATTTTACCATCATACAAGATACTTTGTAATCTTCACTGAAAAAGGTTTCCTTTCCTAAAATTATTAATAGGAGATCATTTGAAACACATTTTAAAACAGAAACATGCAGATAAAAAAGATTATTAAAATTATTCAATTACTAAAATACTCCATCTCTTTCTTTCTTTGACTTTTTTATGGGTTTCTAAATTGAGCTGTCATTTAAATCTCCACAAAGTATAGAAAGTCATGGTAATAAGATAGTCAAATAAATAAAGTTAGCAAAAAAGAGATAGCATATAAACCAAATAAAATAAATATATTCATGACTTCAGTATAAAATTTCTCAATCTAAATCACTACCAAAGAGATACAAGAATCAGAAGATTTTAAATTATTTTCTGTTTTACTAAAATGATGACTTTTACACGTAGAATTAATATAAATTAATTTTTTTCTTAAATTTTTAAAAATGGACTCTTTCTTTTCAAATACATCAATGACATTTATCTGGGAATCATAAGAATCAATATAAAGTTCATACTATGCAAATATCACATATCTGGGAAGGCTATAGCTATAAAAGTTCCTGTTGAGATTAGCATAGCTTCAACATTTCAGAGTCTTAAGAAAGCTAAGAAAGGGGGAGACTAAAATATAACACATATTAAAAAGGTCAATTATGAGCTCTGACCCAGTATTTTTCTAGAGGAAAAATACTATGTGATACCCAGGTAATAAATCTCATTGAAAGGAATATATTTTTAATTCCAATATAAGCTAATATCTAAGTATAGTTATTTTTCTTTCTAGTGATTCATTTGTTTATTTGTTATGAACAAATATCTGCCTGATATTTTTATTTTCATGTATAAAAAAGAATATATATATATATATATATATATATATATATATATATATATATGGAAATACAGAAATAAATACCAAAAAGCACAACAAGTAATATCAAGTACAGATCAGACTGAGTTAAATACACTACACAACTTAATCCTTGATAGTGGTAGTGTAGAATATATTTTACTGGAACAGATGAGCAGTTTAAAACAAAGAAAAAAATAAAGGTTAGTGATACCCACAAGGATAAGAAAATGCAATTATGACCGAATTGCACTAGGGAAACACTATAAGAATCTATAAGATAGGGTCACGGTAGCTGTCAGCAGAAGCAGGTGTGGAAAAGAGCTTCCCGCGTGCTGGAGACTGCAAGGATCTAGAAGTTGCAGGGAAGACTGGACAGTGTCTTGTGTGAGTGTTTATCTGAAAACTTCTGGGGTTCACTGCAGTGTCTCTCAGTAGCGTACATTAGGAGGCTGAAGTGTGTGCAAAGGAAATCAAGCGAAGAGTCTGCAGGATGCCACGAAATGAATGTAGGAGGCAAAGGGGAAGATGGGAGCTTCTCCACGGAAACACAGTGTGATTTTCTTCTTTTCACTTTTCATTCCATTCAGGCTACAGACCTATTGGTTGGTACCCCTCACCCTCAGGGCCGGTTGAGTGACTTCAGTAAGTCCCACCAAGAATTATGCTAAGCTAGTCTGGTTTTAGTGGTGCACACCTGTAATTCCCGCACTGGGGAGGCTGAAAGCAGTAGGATCACCACGAATCCGAGCTGCATTATGAGATCCTATAACAACCAAATATATTAAAAAAAAAAAGAACTGTGCTAAATCAAACAGTTGGTTTTTTCTTACTCAAACTGACACAATAATTAACTTTCACAGTGTCCCCGTCTGAGATAAACGTGCTATCTGAAAATGCCGAAATGAGATGCTTTTGGAAGCATCCACATGGTGGCCTTTTTTTAGATGTTAGAACAAAAAACCCAAACTTTATTACAAATCATTAATACACTCCCAAACACCTATATTTTCATTTGTCCTTATGAAATCTTTACCTTTTTCTTGGTTTATTAGGAATCTGATGCCAAATTTGTGGCTCGTTTCACATGTGGTTTAGGTGTTCAATCTTAGTTTTTTCTTTATCCTTGATTTAGTCATCCATTTTTATTCCATTCTTATATTTCTATAAAATATGTGTCGGAGGTCTTTGGAGTGCTGCATGGTTCAAATAAATGAAATGAGCCCAGTGATACTTCCTATCCCTTACCCTTTAATTTTCTCTATTCTCACATCATCATCTTATTTAGAACTTGAAAACCTATATATTTCGTATCTACTTCAGTAGTTTTTATTTATATCAATCCCGTTAACACTACTTCTTCTTTATCATTGTAATTATTTTTAACTTGCCACTACAATATTTACTATTGCTTTTAAACTTTACTATTACAGAGTATAATTACAGCCCTTTATGGACTTTCTAAATTACTTTGCTACACTGATATTAACCAAAATATCCTTCATAGAATAATATGATCAAGTAGATAACAAGACTAAACAAGTGGGAGTAAATATGGATCACCTCAGAGTGAAGGCATTATAATGATAAAAATTTGAATGTTGTTATAAATATGAATTATTATTATTATCACTTTACAACACAATATGACTGTAAAATGCTAAAAGGTCCCTAATGAAAACTTTTGCCTATCATTGCACAAGAGCTAATAGTAAAATTGTCCGTCCTCTACAAGGAACTATTAAAACTACACGAAATATTTGAGAATGCTAGGGGCATTGTGCACAGGCAGCAAGAGCATTCATCCTCAGAAGGAAGGCATGCACAGCTAGTTGGCTTTCTGCCTGCAATCTCTTTCTAGACCAGGCTAGAAGGAGATGGAGGCCAGCCAGGCACAGCAGTTTTTGCTAAACTGAGGACACAGATGTCAGAGATACTTCTGAGGTGGCTGAATTTGCTAGGAAGGACAACAAGAAAGGGATAGCTGGAGAGAGAGAGGAGGGCACAGAACTCTACATAGAGGTTATTACACATCCTTGACTAACATCTATATGAAAAATTAGACAACACACACACATAATATTAAAATAAGTTAAAGCTAATGGTCTGGCCATGGTTAATCTATTCAACTAAATAAAGAATGGGCTGGGAGATAGCTCAGGTGAATAAGTACCTGCCTGGCAAGCACAGGGTCCTGAGTTCAATCATCAGTACCACAAAACAAACAAACAAACAAACAAACTATAAACCATGACAACTAAACAAAAAGTGATTTCTTTTTAAGGATTTTAGCATTTATATTCTCTATATAGTAAAATGTCTGACTGTCCAACACAATGTCTGATATAATTCAAAATACTATTAGAAGTATAAAGTGGGAGGTTTATATGGACCAAAATAAAGACAGCAGTTAATAGAACAGAGAAAGATGACCTAGATGCTGAAGTTATTAGGCAAAGACTCTAATGTAACTGTTATACATATGCTTAAGGAACTAAATAACAAATAAAATGAGAAAATAAATAGTAAATGTTATCAGAAATAATAATAAACAAGAAATGAAAATTTAGTATAGAATGTTATGATACCTGCCAATTTAAAAAAAATACTAAATGGACCTAACAGCATATTAGAGAGTGTAATTGGGTTCTAACTGGTGGTTAACTTATTATACCCAGATGAATTAATCTAGCATGGTGCTAGATGAGGGAGGCCCACCTGAGAGTTGTTTCCAGCAGTGTAAAAGGCAGAACAGAGGAAGATGAGACAGCCAATTCTCCTTCTTTTCGGCTCTTGCTATTTTCTGCGGCCATGAATTACTGCCTCCTGCCATGTGCCACTCTGTGCTACAACCAGCCAAACTGTGAGGTAAATAAACGTTTCCTCCCTCAACATTGGGTGTCAGGTATCTTGTCAAAGCAATGAGAAAAAAGTAACTGAGACAGAATTTGGCATCAAGAAGTGGGTTCTTTCTGCAACTATACCTAACCGTGTGGTTCAAGGGCCTTTGAGAATTGTGGAGGGCACACCCAGCAGCTCTCCTTGAAAGAAGAGCAACTGTCTCCATTTTGACTGAGCCTGATCCTATTTAATATGACCCCCTTTTGTATCACTCCATTACCATATAACCAAAGTCTTCATCCTTGGAGACTAGTCAAGAAACATATACAAGGAGCTATCCATCAAAATATTACTTTAGATATAGATGCTCTTCAGAAAAAGGTATTGTTAATGTCACAGAAGACAGCCTCTTTTGATGCCCAGATTAAAGACTGGGATAAATTTGCTGATGCTATGGAACTGTTGAATCCATTTACATATCTCAAAGCTCACTTTTGGTTTTATATTGGGATTGGTGTACTCATTCTTTTGTTTATAATCCTTCTCATTCAAGTGTGCCACAGAGGATTCTCAGCTCAACAACAGCTACAGACTATGCGGCCAGAACTGACACTGCTCCAGCTTCTTCAAAACAAAGAAGGGGGAACTGTGGAGGGCACACCCAGCAGCTCTCCTTGAAAGAAGAGCGACTGTTTCCATTTTGACTGAGCCTGATCCTATTTCCTTGTATTGTTATGTAGAGAGCTGGCTAGGACTTCTGTTTATCCTTCAATTGGCCTTAAGCAATGTGTATTGGTCTAGCTGAGGTGATGGTGATGGTCTCTGAAGGTGGCATGAGTGTTTCCCTGATAAACTTGTTGCTCCTTAATGTGAGCCAGGTCGAGACAGGATGGTAGAGCTAATGCTCCGTGCTGTCAGCCAGGATCGAGCCTCAAGAAAGAGGCTATGACTTCCTGGGGCTTGAAAGACTACATCAAAGCTGAAGCACCAGACTTTCCAAAACATTACACACTATATAGTGCGGTTCACTTTCTGCATATCCTCTCTGCATATGGCAGAGGTAAATTTAGGCCACCCGCCTAGCTCAGCTCATAGTAGTCACCTAATTCCCCTGATTCTCAGTCAATCCTCCTCAAGCCCTCCCCCACTGAATAAAAACCGGGTGAGGCCCTGGGTAGCTCTCTTGGTTACTGGAAGCCATCTTCGTGGCTGGACCTAGAGCCCCTTGACTCCCCGATGATTAAAAATATAATTTAGTGTCCTCATTTTCGCCGTGGGCTGCATGGAAAGTGGTAGATTGGAATCAACTTGATGGGATTCCAATAACGTAACTTTGGGATTAGAAATATTGGTTTCTTGGACTGAGACGAGGACCAGGAAATGTCTCCTATAGAGAATGGCTTATGGGAAGAGATAGGAATGTTCATAGATATCACCTGAAAAATAAAAGCTGGAACACCTCCAGATATTCTCTATGGGAGATTCTGGTTAGAGTTCAGAAGATACGAAGGCTGATAGAAATTCTGCCTGTGAAGTCCAGGTTTGGGAGATTGCTTCTGGGAAGAAGAACTGCATTGATTGTTGGATTTCAGATGATGTGTGTTATGGCTTGGCAGAAAGTTTGTTTGCATTTGTTTGTGCCCAGAGAACTTGCCTTAGACTGAGATTAAGCATGGTGGACTGATTCATCTGGCAAAAGAAATTTCAACGCAGCCTAAAGTTGAGACAGTGGCATGGCTATTGTTGAAGGCTTTTAGTCAGATATCTGTTGAGAATCAAGAGGAAAAAACCCAGAAAGATGATTTTAGATGTTGTAAATTTGGCCAGAAAGGAAGCTCCAATAAAGCTGTGAACTCCAAAAGCAGAACTCAGAAGATAGAACTGCTGAGAAGGAGCAGAAAATAGAAAAATGGTGTGAAGGCATCACAAGAAGCTGAAAATCTCCACTACTTTCAGCCTCAAAGCTACAAAAGTGAAAGACTTTGATTTTAGGGGAAAGCTCCACAATGGCTTTGGTGGCAATGCCAGGTTCCATGGAAATGCTATCAGTTAGGAGGAAGGTAGGAGGCTTCAACTGAGAAGAACTACATTAGGTGCTGGACCCAGGTAGTATATTGTGCTTTGGCAGAAAATTCATCTGAAATTTGCTTATATTTGGAGATATTGCCTGGGTGGAGAAAAAAAAAAAACTTTCAATGTAATCTATTGAGAAGGTGGCATACTTACTGTTGAGTGCTTTTGGCCAGATCTGTGTTCAAAATTAAGAACAAAGAACCAATAAGATGATATGAACATTTGGCCAGAGGGGTGGCTATATAGAGTTTTGAATTCCAAGGATGAAATAGAGTACATAGGAATAGGACAATGTGAAAGTGAACCATATCTTTTCACTTGAAGGTGAGTATATTTAAATTGCAAGAGATTTATGGTTTTTAGTCTTGCTATTCTTTGTAAAAATTGATGGGAAATAAGGACTGTGAAATGTTATAATTCTTTTAATGTGTTTTTTTTTTCTAAGGAAGGATATACAGGGTGTTCAGGGCCTCAATGCTAGATCAGACTCATAGTGATACCTGCTTACAGCATCCAAAGAGCTGGGATTACTGGCGTGCATCACCATGACTAGTCTAAATTGCCATCTCAGTGCACCCGGGGTGGGGGGGAAGCAGTGGCACAGCAGGCCTGGGTATTGAACCCCTGGCCCCTTCACCTGCTTGCAGGTGCTTTAATCTGCTGAGCTATTTGGCCAGTCTTTCTCTTAATATTTTAATGTTATCTTTATATATGCTTGTAATCAGGTTAATTGATCAAAGCACTGTTTCAGCCAAAATTTAAAAAAATTTTGTTTTTGGTGTAGGAATGAAAAGAGTTGTGTATATCTAATTGTAATACTAATGTAAATCTAAATAGACCAAGACATGTTAACTTCTCACAAATCTACCACTAAACACTAGTTTAAGAAATGTGTATGGTTATCAAGTTGACCAGGGGTGGACTGTAGTATAATTCTAATTGGTCATCAACTTATTACATCCAGATGAATTAAACTAGTATGGTGTGAGGTGTTGGAGGCCCACCGGGTTGTTGCTAGCATCATAAAAGGCAGAACAGGAGAAGCTGCCAAGACCTGTAGGCGTGTTGTATTGAGAAGCTGTTGGAAATGTTGGAAGCCATTGGTTCTCCTGGGCTGTTCTGCTAGATGATCTTGTCATTCTGGCTTTCCTGGTGAACTTGGATGTTCTCATTGGAGGAGGAGCTTAGGACCTTGTTGTCACTGCGAGTAGCTACAGTTCATTTTGGGGGAGCTCTGGTCCTCATCTTGAGCATTGCTTCTTCATTGCAGAGGAGAAGTTGGTGCACTTGTCAGCCTCCTGGAGGAGCTTGTTACATTGGTTTTCCTGATGGGAACTCAGCTTTCCTCATTGCTAGAGGAGTTGGGAACCTCACTGTTGCTGAAGATGGCTATGATACTTTTCGGGAAGTTCTGGCACTTACCCTGGGCATTGGTTCCTGGCTTCAGTCCAGATCCCTCAGCCTACTGGCACAGATCCTTCATCCTGCTGGCATAGACTTTTACTTTCCATCACTGACCTTTGGGCCTTTCCAGCACAGATCCATGAAATAGGCTTGCATGAAACTTTATTGTGGAATCTAGGCCTCCAGTTGGACTTGTGGGAGGCATTGTTATGGGCTCTATGTTTTCAGTTGAACTCATACAGGATATTAGGATGCAAACCCTCAGCTGGATTCTTTGGTCTTTGGTGTGTGAACAGATTTCCTGCACTTCTTGTATATGGTTCTTTGGGTGATTCATTATAAAATAATATTATAAAATATGTCTTGTATTGTTACCCTTGAAAAAATTCCAAACCATGACACAGAGAAAAGAATATAATTAATGAACTTAAAGACAAATCAGTTCTACTAGAAGATCCAAGAAAAAAATAAAAGCTTGATAAAAAAAAAGGAAGACAACCTTAGTGGCAAAGCCAGCCAGTTTATTATTGCATATAAAAAGGTCTAAAAAAAAGATATGTAAGAGATCTGTCCCTGTTATCAGTATTTCCTGATTTCTTTAAATTTGGTGAAAATGTCAACTTCTGAAAAAGCTTAGTAAGCTTGGAGTTGGATAAATACACTTATCAGAGTCAAATTCTAAACACTAAGTAGAACGAAAAAGTCAAATTAAATATAGATGAATAAGGATATTATGTTGGTATGACAGGGAACTTTGGATTAGAAGGTAAAGGGAGCC
>PVKA01037537.1:0-20943 GCA_004027165.1 Ctenomys sociabilis | reverse complement strand
AGGGAGATGGCTCAGTGGAATAAGCGCTTCCCTGGCAAGCGCAAGGGCCTGAGTTCAATCCCCGGTTCTGCCAAAAAAAAAAAAAAAAAAAAAAGAGAAAAAAAAAAAAAAAAAAAAAAAAAAAAAAAAGGTGGAAATTAGCAAAACTGAACCAAGAAGACATAACAACTCTCAAAAACCCACTCACAGCCAATAAAATACGAAACGTAATAAAAATCCTACCGACAAACAAAAGTCCAGTCCTGATGGATTCACAGTTGAATTCTACAAGACATTTATAGAAGATATAATCCTGACATTCCTCAAACTCTTCAATGAAATTGAAAAGAAAGCAGTCCTCCCAAAAACATTTCTGGAGGGAAATATTATACTGATTCCAAAATCAGGGAAAGACACAACCAAAAAAGAGAACTACAGACCAATCCCCCTCATGAATATAGATGCAAAAATCCTCAATAAAATCCTAGCAGATAGAATACAGCAAATCATCAAGAAGATCATGCACCACAACCAGGTAAGATTCATCGCAGGGATGCAAGAATGGTTCAATATTCAAAAATCTATAAATGTAATATACTATATTAAGAGACTGAAATCTAAATCCACATGATCATCTCAATTGATGCAGAAGAAGCTTTTGCCAAAGTCCAACATTCATTACTGTTCAAAACCCTACAGAAAATTGGAATACATGGACTTTATCTCAACTTGATAAAAGCCATCTATGACAGCCCAACAGCTGATAAAATTTGAAATGGGGAAAAACTTAAATATTTTATTCTTAATTCAGGTACAAGAGAAGGATGGCCTCTATCACCCTTCCTATTCAATAGAGTTTTGGAATTATTAGCAACAGCCATTATAAAAGAGAGAGTAATAAAAGGAATAAGAATAGGTAAAGAAGAAGTTAAATTATCACTATTTGCAGATGACAAGATACTTTACTTGGAAGACCCAAAAATTCCACCAAGAAGCTACTAGAAATGATATGGAAATGGAGTAGCATGGCAGGATACAAAGTTAATACTCTAACGTCAATAGTATTTCTCTACACAGAAAACAAACACATTGACAGGGAAACTATAGAAAAAATACCTTTTACAATAGCACCACGAAAAATGAAATACCTTGAAATTCACTTAACCAAGGAAGGCAAAGATCTTTTCATGGAAAATTACAACACCCTAAGAAAAGAGATTACACAGGATTTCAGAAAATGGAAAGATATTCCCTGCTCCTGGATAGGAAGAACCAACATCGTGAAGATGGCCATACTCTCAAAATTGCTGTACATATTTAATACAATCCCTGTCAAACTGCCACCAACATATCTCCCAGACCTAGAGAAACCATTCCTAAAATTTATTTGGAAGCACAAAAGACCTAGAATAGCAAAAGCAATCCTGGCCAACAAAGACAAGGCAGGAGGCAACATAATTCCTGACTTGTAATTATCCTAAAAAGCCACTGTGATAAAATCGACATGGTATTGGTAATGAAATAGACCTGAGGATCAGTGGAATAGATTAGAAGATGCAGAGGCCTCTGTAAACCCACTCAGCCACCTGATTTTTGACAAAGGGGCCCAACAAGCTTATTTGAAGAAAGATAGCCTCCTTAATAAATGGTGCTGGAAAACCTGGCTTTCTACATGCTGAAAATTAAAACTTGACCCAGGTCTATCATTTGCACTAAGTTAAAGTCAAAATGGATTAAAGATCTAAACATTAAAACAGAAACACTCAATCTCCTGGCTGAGAAAGTAGGAGGAACCTTTGAAGACATAGGGGTAGGCAAAGAGTTCATGAATAAACATGTATTCGCAAGGGAAACACTTGAAAAAAACCAACGACTGGGATCAACTCTTCTTTAGGAGTTTCTGCATGTCAAAAGAAATTGTCAATAAAGTGAAAAGACAACTCACAAATTTTGAAAAAATCCTAAATAATAAGCAATCAGACAAAAGTCTGCTTTCTAAAATATATAAAGAACTAAGATATATTAGTTATTTATAATTTAAATACCCAAATTTAAAGACCCAATCCAGAAATGGGCATCTGAGATGAATACACACTTTTCATGGGACAAAACTAAAGAAGCGAATAAATATAGGAAAAAATGCTGCACATCACTAGCCATGGTGAAATGCAAAGTAAAACGACATCTCACTCCGAAAAGAATGGCTATCATAAGGAAATCAACCCACAACAAATGTTGGAGAGGATGTGCAGAAAAACGAACACTTCTCCACAGCTGGTGGAAATGTAAACTGGTGCAACCATTGTGGAGATCAGTGTGGAGACTCCTCAAAAGAATGGGACTGGAAATCCCATTGAAGCCAGCTATCCCCCTACTGGGAATTTTCCCAGAGGAACTAAAAACATTATATCATAGTGATATATGTGTACCTATATTTATAGCAGCACAATTTGTGATAGCAAAATCTTGGAAACAACCAAGATGCCTGTCACATGAGGAATGGTTGAAAAAGATGTATTTCTATGTAATGGAGTATTACTCAGCTGTAAAGAATGATAAACTTGAAGCATTTATATTGAAGTGGATGCCAGTTGAACATATACTCATAAGTGAAATAAACCAGACACACATGTGCAAATATAATATAGTCTCCCTAGTATAAGAAGTCAAAAGAGGAAATACAAATAGAAATGTACAACAACAACTAAAAACAATTGAGTCGGATAGTTAGGGCAAATTGAACGGCATATGCTGCAGGGTGCTAATCAGCTTTTCTTCTGGATGGTTAATAATCTAAGTTCACACATCAAAAATTGGAGAAATAGAAGGGCCGCAAGGCCAACCCACATTTTGACCCTAGCCTTTCAAGGTCAGCGAAGACTGAGTACATAGAAGAACCTGTACTGTAACATCTTGGAACTCAGTTGAGCCCCAAATTTTCTGATCAAGGAGATTATGGAGCCACAGAGGAAGGCAATCGATGATCTATATTGTACCTGGGGATAATCACATGGAGAGAAAACTTTCTCTCAGGATCTCACAGAAAGCAAACTGGTCAAGCAATGGCAATGACTCATCCACATGGCTGACACAAAGGGTCTACAGAGTGAGGTATAAAACTACAAGATAAACCCTGAGGGGACTCAACTGACATGATCAGATACAAAAGCTACATTTTATATTATATAGGTCTTGCTTTATCTTGGTCTTAACCATCCAGCAGAAAAGTATAAAAATGAGGTATATAAAGTGGAGCCATAATAATAAATTGAGCTATAATGGCTGTAGTCAACAACTTCTTTAGATAACTCACTATTATTGTGGACTGCTGGACTTTGATTGTGTCGCCAAGTTCAGGCACCTATAATGGTTTAATGACAATAGAGTGTTCATCTTTGACAGGTCTAGACAAAAAAAAGGGGAATACAAAGGAAGAACCATGGTCAGTTTGTATAAACAGTACAGTAGAGATAAATATGCAGTACTTCTGCATAATTCTATGAGAAGCAAGATTGCACTAATAATGGTTGGACAAGACATTTTGTTGGCTTTTAGTACTATGGACAACCACTAGGAAGATAACAATGTAGTATTAATTATTGAAACTGTGCTATAATTCTTTAAAAAAATAAGATAAGTATAGAGCTACATTCCCTTCATTCATTGATTGGAGACATCTGCTATAATAATGCCTGTTAGTAGACTATCATGTATGCACCTGGTATTATAACAAAGTGTTATGAAAACAATTTGCAATGTATTAATTATTGAATCTACCTTGTTAATTTGATTTGAAACTGTCTCAGTGCTATTTGTTCTTCAATAAAAAATAAAAATAAATAAATAAAATAATAACCACTGCAGAGACACCAATATACAATATATTAATTATTGAAACTGTCCTACTAATTGGTTTTGAAACAGTCTCATTGCTATTTTTGCTCAATTAAATTAATTTTAAAAAGGGCAAAATGAAGTTAAATAAGTTTCTAAAGAGTAACAGCAATTTTTACCAACAAAAATGATTAAGAAAAGAAACAGGAGATGATCTCAGACTTGGGTGGGTTCCTTGGCCACAAAGTAATTTTTGTACTAGATTTTTCACTGTTCTATGGAAAATGTGCTTAATAAATGTGTGTTGCCAATCAAAAAATAAATAAATAAAAAATAAAATGTTCCCAAATATGAAAAAAAAATCTGTGTATCTACCCAGAGTCTCAGAACATGATCTGCCATGGAATAAATGTCTTGTAGAGACTTTAGGAGAGTATCTTGAAATGAACTGGAAGAGGGCATACCCCAAGTCAGTGGCCAAGCTTCTGACATGTGTGTTATTTGTTTTTCCTTTAAGACAAAAGATGTCAATGTATAAGTTGATGTTTGTAAACTAAAACCAAAGTATTGGGGTTTAATTTCAGTGTTGGGCCTTTGTGATAAATAAGGGGGTTGGAGGTTGCAGTCTTGGCACTCACTTCTGAAAGGTTCACTATCCCTGCCCTAAATCAGTGGGAAGTCATTATAGAAGAGAAAGTGGAAAAATGCACACCAAAACACACACGGAGAAAAGCCACCTGAAGACAGGGGCATGCAGTACAGTGATGCCACCACAAGCAAAGGAATGACAGGAACAGCAGCAGGAAAAGGAAGCTGGAGTGTCCCCCCAAGACTTCTCAGAAGGAAATCAGCCCTCTCCAATAACTTCATTCCAGCCTTAAAAATATTGGAGAATAAATTTCTGTTACATAAATCTCCAAGTTTGCAAAAATTTGTCTTGCATCTCCATCATAAATTCATGACTATAGGCAAAACCAAACAGGTTAAATAAATCAGGGGAGGTTGTGGAGTTGTGTGTTAAATCTTCATTCTATTTCTGAATTTTCAAAAATGTATATCCTCAAACTTGTGGCAGAAACAAGGTAGGACTGAAAAGTATGAGTCTAAATGTCAGTCTACAGTAAGCATTGTTTGACTCTTGAAACCTAAGGAGACAAGATATTCTCTTTTGCTTCCACCCACCTCACTAACCCTCACATATTCATAAACACCACTCATATCTCAATTCTTAGAAAACAGTATTTGAGGGAGTTAAGAACATGGGCTGTGGGGCTAGGGAGATGGCTCAGTGGAATAAGCACTTGCCTGGCAAGTGCAAGGGCCTGATTTCAATCCCTGGTTCCACCAAAAAAAAAAAAAAAAAAAAAGACCATGGGCTGTGGAGTCTATCAGATCTGCCACCCCAGTACAGTTTGTTTAATCTCCCTAAGATTTAGTTTCTCTATCAGTAAACTGAGATGCAGTAAGTTTAGCAGGGGGTTCAGAACTGGGGTTTCAGAATTCAGGATTGAAAGTTCTCGAATAACATTGAAATAGATAAAAAATAGACTGAAAGATAAAGACATTGAAAGTAATAAGCAATGGTAGAAATACAACGCGGTATAATGCAGTACAAAACATGCACAGCACGGCTCAGATAATTCCATTCATTTGTGGGGATTTGGAAGTAAATATGGAAGAGAAGAATGGAGGAGTTGGTAAAGTACATAGGGAAAACAAGAACTTCTAAGCAGAGAAATCAAAGGAAATGCATTTAAGGGCCATTAGAGTTGTTGGTGCGGTGAAGGCAGGGAGACAGGACAAGTCACTGCCATTAGTACACCTTTGGTGTCTCTGGAGACACCACCTCGAAAAACACCTCAAGTCCATGCCAGCTGTAATGAGTGAGAAAGGAAAATGGCCCCAGGACAAGGAGTAGAACAGACAAGATGGATACTGTAGAAAGAATCTTACAGTTGAAAGAAGAATCTCAAGAGACCACCCGGAGTAGATAACCAATTATCAGACTCAGGAAAACTAGCAAACAAATTTTCATTTAAAACCCTATAGTTTGGATTGAGGAGATAGCTCAGTGGTCTAAGCTCCTGCCTGGCAAGCACAAGGACTCAGGTTCAATCCCCAGTAATGCATGACACACTGGATCCAGAGCCCCATGCACACCATGCCCACAACTGAAACTGAAACCAGGCATGATGGCACAATGCTTGTAATCCCTGAGCTGGGAGGCTGAGACAAGAGAATCACTATGAGCCTGAGCTGCACAGCAAGACCCTGTACTAAATAAATAAAGAAGTTTTTAAAACATTTTTTAAAAACTATGATTTATAATAAGGAAGATCAGCCTAAGAAATAGTAAGACTTGGTGTCTATTAGGCCAGCATGACACAGGGCCACCAACCATGTGAGAAACAACACACACCTCTTGTCCTTTCTGCCATATCCTCAGGAAATGAAATCGCATGTTTGGGGATAGGGGAGATCAGGAAGAAAGAAACAACTGTGACCATGCACCTTCCCTGCACACATTCTTCTAGCCCTGCAGCCCAGCTAGGACAGGGAAAGATTTACTACCAAATCAAGTTACAATGTGTGTGCTTCACAAGGCAGATGTAAAACTTAAGTGACTACAGATGCTACCTAAAAGACAAAATTTTCATTTTAACACTTTGCAAATAATTGTTTTGTATGGTTTTATGCTTCATAAAAAATATAAAATACAAATATTTCAATAAAAGCTCAGAAAATAACACAAAAAAGCTGACTAATACTCACCACTCAGATTTGACATTTGTTATAGTTTCCTCCTTGACTGCTTCTTCTAAATGCCTACTAATTTGATCATCCAACAAGCCTCAAAAATTTCTAGCCAAGGAGGAGATGGAACCTCAACTTGCCCCATCCACAGAGGTTTCTGGTTTGTCCTGGGAAAACATTGCAGGATAGGACAGTAAGAGGTATAGGCAGATTTATTAAGCAGAAACAAACAACAACAACAACAAAAAATATACACTCAGAAAAGAATGTGGGCACTGAAGGGTGACATGCATTATGGCCTGGATTTGAGGAATTGTATGTAACTTTGGAGAATTCTGAAGATAGAGGATCTTGAGTCTGTATTCCTAGAAACTATCAGATTATCTGCGAGAGGGTTGGATTGAAATGTGATGGCACAGATGTGGTTGAAGTTTAGAGACACAGTACACAGTTAATAGGGCTTTCCTTGAGGGTCTGTGGAATTTGTGAATCCATGCTGTCAGAAGAAAAGCATAGATTCAACTTCTAGGTAAATGGCACAAGCCCAAATTACAGGCTTATTGCCTCATTTAAGACTTTTAGGTTTTTTTTTTTAATTTTAGGGAAGGGTCTATAGGGTGTTCAGAGTCTCACTACTAGATCAGACTCTTAGTGATCAGCCTGCTTACAGCCTCCCAAGAGCTGGGATTACAGGTGCACAGCACCATGCCCAGTCTCAATTGCTGTCTCAGCACTCGCCGGAGGCAAGGCCAGCACGGCAACCTAGGGGATCAAATCCCGGCCCCTGCACCTGCTTGTAGGCTATTTAAACCACTGAGCTGTTTGGTCAGCCCTGGGACTCTAAGAAATTTTGAACTCATTTGTCTGGAAGGGAAAAAAAAACAGGATTGTAACCTTGGATGCCTCTGTGTCTTAAAGCTGTAGTTTTCTTAAAGGTTCAATTTAAAACCACACTTTTCTCATTTCCTATCTATTTATTTTTATTATTTATCCCACTTGAACCCCACATTCAGTTAAGAACCCATTCCCACATTTTCCTCCTCTCTTCCCTGGGGTTCACACTGACCTTGGGAGATGTTGCTTTTATGCGTGTTCTCATTGTCCCACAGTGTGTGTGTGTGCTCTTTATAAGCTTCAGTGAGTGAGGAGACGGTGGGAGGAGAGAGAGTCGGAAGAACAATGCAATGTCAGGGAGGGTGACTGTTGTGCTCATGGTGGCAGGCACATTTTCCCAGGGAAATCGTGAAGAAAAGTGAGTGCTTCAAGGCCCAAAGAAACCAATGGCGGCAGGACCCAGAGCTTAGAGAAGATGACCTTCCAACCATGCATTCACCTCTGACCCGTGACTGAACTCAGGCCTTGTGTGTGCCGAGTGCTCTGCACTGGGCTACTCCTTCCTCAGAAGAAGCAGACTGACTTCCAGTTCCAGGCAAATGCCCCCTAAGCCCATTTGGGTCTATTGTCCCATGCAGTGATTCTGCTCTGGAAGCGATTTTACTCCCTGGAGACATTTGATTATCACAGCTGCAGTATCCACCGGCACCTGATGGGTAGGCACCAAGATGTTGCCTGCAGTGCACAGAGCAGGCCCCTGAGGATGAGGCGTCCGGCTCCAGTAGTCAGTAGTGCTACAGTCAAGAGTCTTGCATTTTACCAACACTAACTCAAGTAAGGGTTAGAGCTGGCAATCTTTTCTATTTTGCAAGACTGTAAGGAATCATTTTATCAATGCAAGCAGGAAGAAAATTGTGAAAAGCAAAAAAGAAGTGTTACCAAGAGATTGAAGCCATAATTTTATATAAATTACCATAACTTATTATATAAGTGATATTCAAAAATACATTGAATGTTTAAATTTTTAAAAACTGTGTTACCCTGAAAGACACAAAATGTTCCTCCTTGCTTCAAACATACTTGTTCCTTTCTGAAGCAGCTCTGGAATTCTTTCTTTAACGTTTTTACTAGATGTAACCAAAACTACAGTGAATGTTGTTGTGGTGTGGTAGGCCCATAAGAACTGTGGTGTGTTCTCATTGATCTTATTCCCTGGATCTAACTTGTGACTTCTGTCTCTTCTCCAAAATCAAAATGACCAGGAGAGGTAAATGTTTTTAACTGATTCAGAGCTATTACTCTAACAGAACAGCTACTACTGATGGGTATAAGGCTGCCTTTGTTCATCTGGGCCAACAGGTGGATAGGATAACTGGACACCGAGAAGTGAAGTGAAGGGAAAGCTGGAATTTGCTGGCACCTCTCTCCCCATTTCTCTTTCTCACCCCAGTGGTAGCCATAGAGTAAAGGCCACTGGTTCACTCCTCCAAATTTCAGACTAACTTGTCATTTGGTCAGCTGTACTACAGCACTATGGAAAGAAAGGTGGCTCTGAGAACTTACTGCCAACTTAGCCAAATCAACGTTATGTAAAAGTGACACTGATGTGACTTTGAACAAGTTGCTTCACCTCTTTGATTTTAATTTTCCTCATCTGCAAAATCACAATAAAGGCAGAATCTATATCAGGGTTGTTGTACGTATTAATGGAGAGGGCATAGGTAAGAAGAGCAAAACCTGGCATGTAGTCAGTGCTTGACAAAACTTAGCCATTATCATTGCTGCTTGTGATTAAGATATAGTCTAGAACTGGTATTCTTTCAAAGGGTTCACTTCCTATAGTTTCATTGCTTGGCTTTGATTTTAGCCCTGGAACTGTAGCACAAGTCAGTAAGTGACTCACTACTAAAGGCAGAACTATTCAAAGTGGGAAAACAGAAATCAAAAGAAAGTTTACATTCAATGTAATATTTTGGTGAAGACAACAAAAAGGATTAGGGTGAGAGGCCCACCCCAATAGCTGATTGGCTTTATGACTCAGCCTCTCTTGTTCTAATCTTCCATTCATGAAAGAGGGAAATGTACTCCTCTCTTCCCTCCACCCCATGAGGTGTAAGTGTAGACCCAAGATAGAACTTTGTAAGACATGAGAGCCCCTTGGGGCAAAAATGTTGCTGTGATATTAAGTGACATTCACCTTTTATGGTGTTGGATTTTGAAAGTGGATATATCCATGATGAGAGATATTAAAGAGCTGCTGGCTACAAACCACCACAGTTCCAGAATTCTAAAGTTGTTTCTCCCTCCAAGTGTCAGGCACTGACCAGCACACCCATCTAGGAGGAGGGCCTGCTTTGCACTGCTGTTCATAACATCCTATGCAGAGGCATCAGCCAGCAGTGACAGCAAAGCCTCCCAGGAGGGTTGTGGAATTTTACCAGAAGCTAAAATGCACCTGATAGTTTACATATTAGACTGTTTTGCTACTATTTGTATCTGCTGACAGGCTCAGAGAAGTGTTGGATGTTACGATCTTCTTCAGTGTCCTTCAGACCATGAAACCATAAGACAGCTCCTCCTTCACCTTCCTTTCCTCTCTAGCAGCAGGAGCCACGTCACTCGCATTCTGCCATATCAAGCATCTTAAAAACTAAATTGGAGCAATCTGTCCAAGCCAGTCATTTTTTCATGTGGACATCAGAGTTCAGAGATGCTAAAACCTTGATCAAGCTCACAATGTCAGGGCTGAAGATGAAAGGAAGGGCTGCAATCTATCCTAGGACTACTGGCTCCGTTCCCCTCCCTAGACACTGACAGACACCTGTCCCTGAACTTTGTCTCTCATAACACTTCCTTTATGCTGTGTCATGGTGAGCCTAACTAAAGACTGAGTCTTCAAAGTGTGCAAGCTGATCCCACAGAAAGGTTGTATTTCAGTGACTCATTATTTAGCTATAGCTTCCTGTTGCCCAGCAAAATCCATCATAATTGTGTTCCCTGCAACCCTGCCCCCTTTCCTCTTGAGTCAAGATGAATGTAAAGGGGTTCTTTTCTCATGAAATATATCCTTCTGCTAGAAGAATCCAATTACATCTTTTGGTGAAGTGCTATCTATTAGAGAAAGGTTAAAAGAAACTGGGGGAAAAAAATGAACAACATCTGTGACCTTGAACTTTCTTTTCCCAGATGCCTTCTTCCGTAAAAGTAGAGACTGTGGCACCTACCAAGGGTCCACTTCCCAGTGACCCTGCCAGTCATGACTACTGACCCCCAGCCTTTCTAACATCTGCCATGCATCCAACTGGGCTGAGCACTCCATCTTGAAATCTGAAGACTTCTCAATGTGCTTCAGTGTCAAGAAAGGGGATCTTAATTTTCTTGCCTAGTCCCAGCTTCCCTCATGGACAGTTCTGCCTTGAGGCCAACTCATCTCTCAATTTACTCCTGCAGTTTATCTCCTGGCTAGTACTGACCATTGAAGCCTGATACCCAGAACTGGCTCTGTCAGATACACTTCAAATATCTTTTATTCAAGTATCCAATAAATAGTTACTGGGGGGTTGCTGGCACTCTGTTAATGGGAATTTGTGTTGGTCCTCCTCGGGTGCCATAACAAAATACCATAGATGAGGTTGCCTAAAAAGCACACATTCATGTTCAGAATTCTGGAGGCTGGAAGCACAGTAAGATTCTCACGAAGGTCATCGTGCTAACTCACAAACAGCTGTTTTCTTGCTGTATCTGTATATGGTAAAGTAAAAGAGCTTTCCTTCACTCTAACTCTACTTATAAAGCTATCAAATCTATTGGATTAAGACCCTTCCCTATGAATGTATTTAACTTTAACTATGTCCTAAAAATCTCTGCCTCCAAACACACAAACTTTCATTGAAAGCCAAGGACTTCATCTATTAATTTGGGGATGGGCTACGATTCAGTCCGTAGGATGCCCAAGAGTAAGAAAAATAGATATGGTCCCCATTCTCCTGGGTTACTTAACCTCATTCAGGGCATTTCATCTCTTTGTACTTACATTTTCTCACCTGTAAAATAGATGTAGGTAATAATTGTTCCTTTGATCTACCCAGCCATTATGAATATCAAATGAGCTCATGTACTTAAAACCCCTGATGGAAGTCTCAACACAGAGAAAAAAAAAAAAAAACCTCATATACATCAGCTATTGCCATTGTTATTATGATTTTTGTTGTCTATAAAGACAGATATTTGTCAAATATTCACAAGAGCACATGTAAAATCCCATGTAATTTAGTGGAAGAGGGATTCACAGTGTTCAGAGGAGCCTCACAAGGAGATCCTGAATAGGGAGCTCAGGGAAGACTTCCAAAAACTGACCTTGAGCTAAGTTCTGAAGGAAAGTGAAAAGGTGAAAAGAACCAACAGAGTGGGATGGCTTTCAGGCAGAAGAAATGCAACATACAAAGTGCCCAGGGCTGGACTCCAAGGTTCACAGAGAGAGAATGTGGTACAGGAGGAGGCTAGAGTGTTGGGTCAGGGAGGTTGCACCTGGTGGAGTGCTTTAAGAAATCCCTTTGTTTACCTTAGTAATGCTGGAGGTGACAGGCACAGCTGGCATGGTTCAGTTGGCATTTCAGAAAAGCAAAGTTTACAGTGGCCTTTCATTTATTCCCTGGATTCAATCTGCTCCCCAAAGCTTTAGGTAATAGGCTAAACTCAAAACTGCTTATTTTGGGGAAAACTATGTTATCTGAACTGACAGTTTTGTCTTGTCCCTATAAAACGCATACAGCATTTACTTGTAGGTAGATAGAAGTAGATAGATAGATAGATAGATAGATAGATAGATAGATAGATAGATAGATAGATAGATAGACAGACAGACAGACAGACAGACAGACAGACAGACAGACAGACAGACAGACAGACAGACAGATGATTGTGGTGGTGGATACAATGTGTCAACTTGAGGGGTCAGAAGCTTAGCTAGATCAGATCAGTGACTCACGCCCTAGAGCAGGGAGGGCCCCTCCCTAGGGCAGGGAGGGCTCGGGCTAGGGTGACTAAGCACTTAAAGGGTATGTAAAGGGTTTGAGGAAGGCTTCTGCACACTACTTGCTTGGAGGATCTTAATCTTCAGAGCCCCTACTTCAGAGACACTTCAGTCATTGCAGCTGCCACCACTTCCTTAGAGGAACTCTGCTTCTTGCAGTCAGTGTAGAAGGAAGAGAAAGAGGCTTGATGCATGTTGCAACTGCTCCTCTGTTCTTCGTTTTTTTCTGCCACCATGAACTGTTGCTGTCTGCCTTGAAGTCAGTGGAGTATGGACTTAAACATGCACTGTGAGCTAAATAAACCTTTACTTTCTTAATGTTCAGTGTCCCAGCAATAAGTACAAAGTACTTATAGATAATATAGACAACATAGATAGAGATAGAGAGACAGAGATAGATAGATAGATAGATAGATAGATAGATAGATAGATAGATAGATGATAGATAGATAGATATGTCACTCATCTGCAATTCTGATGCATAAGATTTGGAAGGTAATAATAATGCCCACTATGATGAAAGATAATAAGCTGCTCAGTTAAACACAACTGTTAATTAAATACATAAAGACGTGGTAAACTCTCTTCCAGAACAACTTCCCCTTTGAAGTAACAAGGAATAGCTCTAGTTAGGTCCAGAATCCATCTAATCTTGCAGCCCTGACAAGAAACACAACCAGTATATGGCTCAAGGACTTTTAACATAGGAGCTCTCACGGAGAGGTGCGGGCAAGCTAAAGGACCCCAGAAAGGGCACAGTAGCGCAGAGACCAGAAGTGCTGGGGAGATGCTGCAACCCACCCCAATCAGGATTTCAGCACCTCAGACAACATGGACTTCAACCTGACCTCCTTGCTTTCCTCTTTGATTCTTTTCTCGCCACCAAGTGCTAAAATTTGGATGTTTCTAAATAAGGGAAAGTTTCTGCTTCCGTGTCCTATATCTTTCCACATTCCTGTGTTCATACTAAGATTCAAATCCTCCAAGTTAAGACTGAACTGATTTTTTTTCTTTCTCTCTTTCTTTCTTTCTTTCTTTCTTTCTTTCTTTCTTTCTTTCTTTCTTTCTTTCTTTCTTTCTTCTCTTTTTTTGGCAGAACAGGGGTTTGAACTCAGACCCTTGTGCTTGCCAGGGAAGCGCTTATTCCACTGAGCCATCTCCCCAGTCTGAACTTATTTCAACTATGTCTCCTTGGAGACTGAATAAAAGTCTATCCTTTCTCAAGTGCTCAGGCTTCAAAAATCAAAATGAACTTGACTTTCAGGTTATGGAATCAACTGAGGACTCTCAAAACTCCTTAAAAGTAAAGGATATTGATGATGTCTTTGTTACATGCAGTATCTATATTCCTTTACTGCCAAGAATGCTGTTAATATAAGTGGGAAGAAATAGGGAAAAACTTCTGGAAACTTCTAGAAATTTCTCAAAGTCTAAATACATTAATTTAAAAAAATACTATTCTGCTACATTTTTAAGCCTGAGTGGTGATACTCAAGGAAAATATAAGTAGCTCTATACCAGCCTCCCTTCTGGTAAGCATGTTCAACTTCATTTAGAATTACTATACTGAGTGTTACCAGTAAACTCTTTAATGACTACCTCACTGTAGCCATGTTTCTTAATGAGGAATAATCAGTGCTGAATTAGAATGATTTCAGAACTTTAGGAGATAATTGATGTCTCCAATATGTCTGGGCTTTACTCCTCATTAATAATAACCTTTTTGTGATAGGCTCAGAGTATGTGATGCAGTCTTGATGTTAGCCAGAGAAATTAAAGATAAAGGAAGAATCCTCAGGGCTAGAGATATAGCTCAATGGCATAACATCTGCCTGGAAAGAGCGAGGTTCTGAGTTCAATTCCAAGTACAATAATAATAATAATAATAATAATAATAATAATAATAATAATAAAAGAAATAATGAAAGAAAGGAAAGGAAAGAATAAAGGAAGCAGCTCCTCCTTTGGCTATTCTTCACTCTTTCACATGGGATAAGATAGATATCTTCTAGACTCTACTCTTTCATAAAAAAGCAATGAGTCTTATCCAACAGATGAAGGAAACAAAGAAGAGGAAAATGCTGACGCTTTTGTATTCTAATACCCACATTTGGCCAATGAGAATAGAGTCCTATCATTTAAATAGGAAGTGATAAGCCCTGGAGACCAACAGTGCAGCTTTTTGGGCCAAGACCAAGTTGCTCAGCTGGCCATGAGACAAGTTTAGCAATGCATAGCTCATAAGAGCCCCACACTTGTCTATTTTGCACAAGGTTGTTATATCAGAATGAGAAAATAATTTCTCACTAACTAATTAGGTCTTAGGACTCATCTCTTAGAAGTAGGTGTCTAATTATTATTGGCTCATCTGCTTCATCTTTCTTGGTAAGACAAAGCTTAATAACTTCAAGAATTAAAACCATAATAGGCTCTCCCTTTAATGTCTGTGGGGCTTTTATGTGTGGGAATATATATTAGTATTCTATTTCACTTAAGGTTCAATTCCTTATACTCATATATTTAATAAAAGATACTTTAAAAGTCTATTTTTGAGCATCTAATCAATGATCACATTGATTACATTTTATGAATTCCATTCCCTCAGTCCATTTAAATGGCAGCTGTCATCATATTTTGACTAATTCTTTTGCAAGTTTTCAATACCTGAAGATAAACGAAGCAAAACTAATTCAATTTTTTCACCAAAAAATGACTTCAAAAGTTCTGACATTAATTTGTGTTTTGTTAAACTCTTGCTCTGGTCACCAAGATGGCAGAGTGGTGAGCAGCAGAGAGAGAGCTTCTCTGAGGGTTGCTGTCCAGATGCTGGAACATAGCAACAGGAGGAAGACAAGAAGGAAGGAAGTGAGCCCGATGAGCTCAGGAATGATCTGAAGCATGAATTAAAACCCAACAAAGAAGAAGGAGGTAGCCATCAGTGCTTTCTCCCTGAGATAGGGCTAACTATGAAAGAGGAGTGATTCCAGTCTGCAGATGCATGTTGACTGCTGGCAACCCCAGAGGCCTCCATGAAGAGACGCACCAGTGAAGGGGAGCAGTAGACATGAAGGACTATGTTAGCTGGTGGTGAGTGTTGCGGTCTCAGTTGTCCCATGAGAGTGATTTGCCAGGAGCCATCAAGCAGAGGGGCTGGCTGATCTCAGAAATCAGAGTTGCTTCTGGCTCTACCTAATGGCTCCTAACTGGGTTCAGACATGTGCTGGGAGGTATGCTGATGGCTGCAGGCCAAATGAGTCTGGTCTGAGCTACCAGGTGCAAGTTCACTGAGGTTATCCACTACCTCAATCCAAAAGCTACTGCTGAGTAGAGCCTCTTACAGCTCAGCATATTAATATGGCTTTACTTTTTATACCTCATGTTTATACTTTTCTGATGGATGGTTAAGACCAAGATAAAGCAAGACCTACATACCAAAAAAATGTAACTTTTGTATCTAACAAGGTCAGTCAAATCCCCTCAGGATTTACCCTAAAACCACGCACTGCAGTTTGTAAATCTTTTGTCAGTGGCATTGCCATTCGTATGGATAACCCACTGCTATTATGGACTACTGGACTATATTGGATCATTTTGCTGAATTCATGCACCTACCATATTCAATTGGCAAAGGAATACCCATCTCTGACAAAATTAATCAAAAAGGGGATATAAATGAAGGACCATTTTGTAGTGAAATAACTATATGCATAATAGATGTACAGCTACTTTCTCTTAATTCAATAAGAAAAAAGATTTGTATTAATAGTGTCTGGACAGGATATCATGTCTGCATCTTGTTCTATGAATAACTATAACAAAGACAACGATGTGCAATGTATTAATTATTATAACTATCCTACTAATCTGTTTTGAAACTGTCTCATTGCTATTTGTTTCTCACTACAATTAATACAGAAAAAAAGTTACTACTGACTTGTTGAGATAAATCAACTTGGATTTTGACTCTGTGTCCATACTTTGTGTATTGGTGACAGCAAGACAAACCCGGAAATAGAATTTCTGTCTGTCTTGTGTTTTATTGTTGATGTAGTGGTAGTGGTTTGTTTATATTTTTTGTTTTCATTTTATTCTCCTTCATTGTTTGATCTTTTTTTATGTGAGTGTTAATGTGGTTTCTAGCCTCTTTGTTGTTATGTTCTTCTTTTTTTCTCTTTCTTCTCTCTTTCCCTCCAGTCCTGTGCACCACTTTCCCCTTTGTCCTTCAGTCTCTCTTCTCTTTCTCTTTTGCTACCTCTCTATTTTAGCTCCAGCTCCTTTTCAATTTTAACTCCTGAGGTACAATTGATATACTAAGAACTTATATACTGTATATAATGTTCTGGTCTGTTTTAGATTTTGTTACAAAACCACAAATCTAATTCACATAATTGAAGGTGGCAAATTAATGGTTACCTCAGTTTATCATTTTCTAGATTGATGCTACTATTACTGCTGATGGAAACCACATTAGCCAAAACTGACATAATTCTTCTAAACAGGTATTGTTCCTTGTATTCCAAGAGTGAGATTGACTAAGGTTGTAGAACATACTGTGGCCCAATGCCAAAGACCTGGGGCCTCAGCCAGACCATCAGCAACTTCTTATCCACAACAAATTTAAGACAAAAGGTCTTGCAACAAATCAAAAATCAGTTACATCTGGAAGATACTTTGGAGACATAGTCATTTCCTAAGAGTTCTAAATGCAACACCCACCATAGGTAATTTACAATCATCACCCTGGATATTAATTTTAATAAAGAAAATAAAATGAGAAGACACTTAAGTAGCTGAAACCCAGACATCCAGCTCAACAAAGGCAAACTAAGGAGACACTGAGGTGGGACAATCTGAAAGCCATCCACCTGGCCTCTCTGAAATGGCAACAACAAAGCAATTTAATGAGATTCTACAAAAAACATCTAATCAGAAATAATTTCACAAATAATTGCAGAAATGGTCTCCACAATGAAAACCATGCTTAATGACTCTATAACAGATACAAGAGCAAAAACAAAAATGTAGACAAGCTTTAGAAAGTTATGGAAGGCATGAACGCTCAGCATAGAAAAGAAATTGGATCTATAAAGCAGATTCAAGAAAATATCCATAAAAAAAAATCCATTTAAAGTATCCACAGAAGATTAGGTCAAAATGAGGACAGAATCTCAAATACATAATAAAGGTCTGTGGTTAGCAATCATGAAAAGAAATATTTCTTTAAAATATCAAGGAATCATGAGAAATCAACCCAACAGCTGTTAGATGAAGCAAAGAAGAATAACTTAAGATTGACTGGAGTAAGTGAATAAAGAATGTCATAGCACTAATGTTTTTTTAAAAAGATTGTTCACAGTCATAATGGCAGAAAACTTCCCTGTTAGGGAAAAAATAATTTGAAATACAGATAGGTGAGACATATACAATTCCAATTAGCCAGGAACAAAATAAAATCTACAGCCAGGCACATCATACTCAAGATTCAAGAAATTCCTGGTTCCACCAAAAAAAAAAAAAAAAAAGATTAAGAAATTCAACACAAGAATAGAATCTTAAAACCTGTTAGGGAAAAGAAACAAATCACCTATAAAAGAAAGCCCATCAGAATCACACCTGATCTGTCAGCACAAGCACTTGAATCAAGGAGACTTTGGGGTAAAGTACTTCAAGTGTAAAGAAAACAAACTTCAACCTCAATTAATGTACCTAGCAAGATACTCCTTAATAAAATTGGAAAGGAAATATTACTCTAAAATCCATTCCTGGAGGCAGTCAACACTGGAGAACCCTGGAGTCCTCACTAGAGAAAGCTTATAGAAAAAGAACTACAGGCCAGTCTCCTTCATGAACATAGATCCAACAATCATCAATAAGACATTGGCAAACAAAATGTAGCAAATCATCACGAATATTGTACACCATGATCAAGTAGGATTCATCCCAGGGATACATGGATGGTTCAACATATATAAATCATTAAATGTAATACACCATAATAACAGAGCCAAAAATTCATATATGATCATCTTAATAGATACAGAAGTAGCTTTTCACAAAGTCCAGCATCCATTCATAATTAAAAGCCCTATAGAAAATTGGAATACATTGTCTTTATCTCAACCTGATAAAAGCTATGTATGACAAACTAACAGCTAACATAATATTAAATGGACAAAAACTGAAAGCTTTCACTCTAAAATCAGGAACAAGGCAAAGGTGTCCACTGTCTCCACTCTTATTCAACATAGTTCTGAAAATTTTAGCTGAGCATTTAGACAAGAGAAAGCAATAAGAGGAACAATGACAGGAAAGAAAAATGTTATTTGCAGAGGGCATGATACATTACATAGCAGACCATTCTACCAAAAACTTCCAGAAGAAACAAGCTCAGTAGCATAGCTGGATACAAAATAAACACTCAAAAATCAGTAGGATTCCTTTCCACAAGCAATAAACTCACTGAGCTTAAAAATGAGGGAAGCCACACACTTCATAAAAAGCACCCAAAAAAAACTAGACAATCAATCTAACAAAGGATATAAAAAACACTTCTATATTGAAAACTTCAATACTTTGAAAAAGGAGATTGAAGAGAGTATAGGAAAATAAAGATATCCAAAAACAAATATAGTGAACATGGTCATCCTTTCACAACTGTTACACAGATTTAATGCAATTCTAATCAAAATTCTAACAGCATATCTCACAGAAGTAGGGAAAATATTCCCAAAATTCATCCAGAACCAGAAAAGAGCTAGAATAGTAAAGGCAATTCCGAGGAAGAAAGGTAAGGCAAGGGGCATCACCATCCCTGATTTGAAATTATACTATAAAGCTACTGTGATGAAAACAGCTTGGTACTGCCAAAAACAAACAGGCCCAAAGACTAACAGGACATATTAGAAGATGCAGAAACAATTCAGCACATACTCAGTCACCTTGTCTGTGACAAAGGTGACAAACACATTCACTGGAAGGAAGATAACCTCTTTTTCTGTCTTTAGTACAGGGTCTACAGGGCCTCACTACACAGATCAGACTCACAGTGGTCCTCCTGGTTTAGGGCTCCCAAGAAGCTGTGTGGCACCATGACCAGTCTCATCTCAGCATGCCGCAGGGGTGGGGCCGGCCAGCACACCGGGCATTGAACCCCAGCCTCTGTGCTCTGCCTAAGCAGATATCTGGCTGGTCCTAGCCTCTTTAATGAATAGTGCTAGAAAACCTGGCTCTTCACAAGTCAAAGATTAAAATTTGGTCCATGTCTTTCACCATGCAATAAATTAAATTTGAAATGATTCAAAGATCTAAATATTAAGACAGAATCATCAAATATGCTGGAGGATCGACTAAGTAATAGCCTTAAAGACATAGGTGTATGCAAAGACTTTATGCATAAAACCCAGATCTCACAGGAACTATCACAAGGAATCAACAACTGGGATCATCTTATTAAAAGAACACACAGCAAAAGAAACCAATAAAGTGAAAAGACAACCCACAGTGCAGGGGAAAAATGGTTGCCACCTTTTCCTCAGACAAAAGATTGCTATTGAAAACTTATACAAAAGTGAAAAATATCAAACCCCCATTTTTAAAGACCCAATCCAAAAATGAGCATCTGAGGTGAATACACATTTGTCAAATGAAATATAAACAACAAATAAATATATGAAAACATGTTCAAAATCACTGGATATTTGAGAGATGCCAATTAAAACAACACTGAGATTTAGTCTCACCCGGGAAAAAAGATGTATCATCAAGAAATCAGCCAATAACAAATGCTGGTGGGGCAGTGAGGAAAAAGAAGCCCAGCTGCCCTATTGGCATGAGGGTAGACTGGTGCAACAACTGCAGAAATCACTGTGGAGATTCCTCAAAAATTAGTACTGGAGTTCTCATTTGACCCAGCTAGTCCCCTTCCAGGTATCTTCCCAGAAGAATTAAAAACATGACACCACAGCAATGTATGTGCACCCCTGTTTATAGCTGCACAATTTGTAATAGCTAGATCTTAGAAACAACTCAAATGCCCATCAATTGAGGAATGGATATAAAAGATGTGTTTTTTATACAATGGAGTACTATTCAGCCCTAAGGAAGGATAAACTGGAGACTTGTATACATAAGTAGGCACAGCTCAAAACCACACTCATAAATGAAATGAAATAAACCAGATGCACATGGGTAAACATTGTATTATCTCCCTTGTATGAGCAGTTGAAAGAGTAAACTGGACCCTAAATGTATAGTAGATATTGTAAAATGGGAAGCAATTGCTCAAAACAAAAGAGAAACTGGGATAGGGGAAAGGAAAAAAGAGGAAGGGAAAAGCAAATATATATAATTATATAATTAAATACCTATGTATTGTATCATGCGGAACTAATTTTAAGATAATACACAATGTATTAACCATTATCACTCTCCTATTATCATTCTCCTTGCTTTTAAATTTTGTTTTCTGTTTTTCTCTTAATTTTTTTTTTTTTTTTTTTTTTTTTTTTTTT
>PVKA01037536.1:0-20927 GCA_004027165.1 Ctenomys sociabilis | reverse complement strand
TTTTCCTTGATTCCTTTTCATATCTTGAGCCAGACTTATAATGTGTTTTGGAATCTGTTTTAGAGGTGCCTCTAGTTTTGGTGTGAGATGCAGACCTAGAACGTGATTTAGCCTTCATTTCTTTCTTGGGCTGGGACTTGGACCGTGATCTTGAATTGGATTTAGATCTTGAAAAAGATCGATTTCGGTGTTTGAATCTATCATTGTCGGAATGGCTTCTGCTACGTCGTGGTCTTCCAGTCGGTCTACTGTTTCTAGGACTATAAGATCTTCTATAGTTGTAATCAAAAGACCGACTTCTTGATCGCCTCCTTTCGTAGTTCCGGCTCCTAGAATGTCTGTATCTGTCATAATCATCATAACGTGAAGAACCGTACACATTCCTTCCTTCCTTGGCTTTCATTTGATTTGGTGTCTTCCGATCTCCCTGTGCAAACTGTATTTCGATCTGACGTCCACAAATTCATTTTCTGTCCAAATTATGTAAAGCATCTTCAGCATCACGAACATCCTCAAATTGAACATAAGCAAATCCTCTTGGACGTCGCGTGTAGAAATCAAGTGGAACATAGACATCAACTATTGGACCATAGCGGCCAAATTCATGCCCTAAATCTTCAGACCTAGTGTCATCAGCCACATTCCTGACGAACAGAGACGTGTTTAGGGGGGCGCAGGTAGCGGGACATGACGGCAGCGTCAGTCTCGATGCGGAGCACTAACGGGCTCAGCAAACCATCCGCGACTCTGGACAGATTTTTTGTATGGTCAGAAAACCCATCAAGTACCATGCTGCTTTTTTTTTTTTTTTTTTTTTTTCAGTAGCTTTGTAGTACTTTCATTCTTCTACATAGTTTACTTACTGGTTTTCACAAGTGGATAAGAGCATGTATTATTTTTCTTTCCTATGTCTGGCTTATTTCACCTAATATGATGATCTCCAGTAAGGGTACACTCACTGAAGCTGATATTGCTATACACATACTAAAATGACTAAAATTAAAAAGACTGAACATACCATTTCAAGTATGGGAAAGGCTCTAGAGCAACTCCAACTTTCAGATATTGCTATATGAGCATAAAACATTAAAAAAAATTGGAAAACAGTTTTACATTTCCTTGAAGCTATAAATGTGAACCTAAATATATGCTACTCATTTCCTTTTCTGGTATTTATCCAACAGAGAAAACAGGTGTAACTGTTTCTTAGAAAATTCTTTAATGTTAATATCAGCTGTATTTGAAAACCTTGAAACAATTCAAATTTTCCACTGATAAATAAACTGTTTATGGTACAACCATACAATAGAATACTGCCAAGCAATGAAAAAAATTAATAATGACTGTTATGCAACACTGCAAACAGGCCCTAAAGACCACTGCTGTGTGACAGAGCTGATGCTTTATTCTGAAAAATCTTGAAACCACAAGGGTTGGAAAAGAGATTAATGATTTCCACAATGTTGGAGAAGGAGATTTAACAACAAAGGATAATTAAAAAACTTTCTAGAATTTTCAAAATACTGCTTTTCTTTCAGCAAGACAGAAATTACATGGCTGGATAACTGTTTCCAGACCCATCAAATTCCATATATAAAAGGGCACATTTTACTGAATTTAAGATTCTCCTCAATAAACATCATTTTCTAAAGATTGTCTTAGCCTGTCTTTCAAAACAAAGACTAAGATAAATTCTTGTGTCCCAGGCTTTCAAGGACAAAATCCTGAGAAGATATGAGTTGTAGAAACAATGAAAGAGAAAAATAAATACTCACTTGTAAGGTGAATTATTATCTTATTTCTTAAAAATCTAACTCGCATGTTTGTAAAAAAAAATCTTCAAATGTCATAAATATATCATAAAATTTACCTATTAATTACACTAGAAAATAAATTTTACATGTTTCCATGTTGACAATCTAGTTCTAGAACATTTTTATCACAACTAAAAAACCATGACTTGTTCTCATGCCATTTCTTTATTGCACTCCTACTCCCAGGCAGACAGAAACCTGCTTTGCCTATCTGTAGATTTGTCTTTCTTATGGCTTAAACTATAATGTCCATGAGATGTCTCATGTCTAGAACATGACTGGATTGTGAGGATAGCTGTACTCATAGCTCAAGTCCCAGCTGGATTCACGCATTCAGGCGTACAGTGGCTCATGTGCCCCTAGGAGGTGGAGCCTCATTTGGGTTGAAGATGTGGCCTGAAAGGTGCATTCTTATCTGCAGCTTCTCCCTTCTCTCTCTCTCTCTTCCTGGTGGCCATGGAGTGAAGCTTCCTACCACTATATTGATTCTGCTTTGGAGCAAGCCAGCCATGAACTGAACTCACTGAAAGCTGAGCCAAGGCAAACCTTTTCCCTTTTAACATACAGGTGTTGAATATTTTGTCCAAATGATGAGAAAGTAGCAAAGACAATCTTTTCAGAAGATTCCATGTAAGTAGAACTACAATATTTTGTAAGGAAGATTACATTATAAACTTCAGGAAGTTCTCAGTGTAACCCCCAAGTTTATTCATGTTCCAACAGTTGTGCAGGCATTCATGTGTATATTGTGTAATTGTTTCAGCTTGATTTTATAAGTACAATCTTATGGCTGTCAAGTTTTTGCATTTCTTCCAGCATGTTTGATATGTCGTCATTTGACTCCCTCATGGATTCTACTGTATTAATTTGAACTCTGCCAGTGCTCATGCCATTATTACTATAAATGTAACTATTCCTTTTTTTTGTTTCTGTTGTCAAGATTTTTCTGTCTTTATGACCCCAAAATTTTTCAATAAATGAGTTTAGGTGTTTTTTTTTTCATTTTTAACACTTTTTGTTGTTTTTTTATTTTTTATTTTATTGAAGTAAAATATCAATGAGACAGTTTTAAGAAACCTTGACAATAGTGAGTTATTCAAAGAAGTTGTCGACCATAGCCATTTACAGCTCAGCTTAATATTATGGCCCCACGATGTATACTTCATTTTTATACTTTTCTGCTGGATGATTAAGACCTAGATAGAGCAAGACTTATATACCAACACATGAAATTTATATTTTTTATGTGGTCAGTGAAGTCCTCTCAGGGTTTATCTTGTAGCCCTGTACATTATTCTGTAGATCCTTTGTCTGTGTCATCCATGTGGATGAGTCACGGCCAATGCTTGACCAGCTTGCTCTCCATGAGAGCTTGAGAGAAAGTTTTCTCTTCATGTGACTCTCCCCAGGCACACTATAGAACTTCAATCTCTTTTCTCTGTGGCTCCATAATCTCCTTGTTCAGAAAATTAGGAGCTCACCTGAGTTTCATGATGTTGCAGTACAGGTTCTCCTATGTCCTGAGTCTTCGCTGACCTTGAAAGGAAAAAAAAGAAACCTTGACAAGGTGGATTTGATAAATTAACACATTGCAAACTGTTTTCATAATGTTTTGATATCGTACAAGCTATTATATCATACATGCTATTATATTTACAGACATTATTATAGCGTATGTCTCATCAGCAAATTAAGAGAGTGTAGCTGTTTGCGTATCTTATTTTTTATACCTGAATTACATCACAGATTCAATAATTAATACTTTTTAACTTGTTATTTTCCTAGTGGTTGTCCATAGTACTAGAAGCTGACATAATATCCTGTCCAACCACCATTAGTACAAATCTTGCCTCTCATAGAATTATGTAGAAGCATGGCATTATCTATCCCAACTGTACTGTCCATACACACACATCATGATTCTTCCTTTCTATACCCCTTCCTTTGTCTACACAAAGGTGGGTACTCCATTGGAGTTTAGGTTTTGTTGATCTTTTTCAATTTAGAGTTAAAGTTTCTCCATCACATTGGACAGTTTGTTAAGCTACATTTCTTGTAATAAATTTTCCCCTCCTTCCCATTTCCACTTCTCAAGCTATGTTGATCCATAGGTCTTTAAGATTCCATTTATTTATTTTTTTCACTCACAGAGTTTTTCAGAGTATATAATTTCTTTAAATAATTCTTCAAATTAACTGATTTATGTTTCTATCATTTTACACCTGCTACCAGAGCCATGTACAGATTTTTTTTTTACAACTTGAGAAAATCTTTTTTTTCTGTTGTTTTATTAAAATCTATACTTTGTTGAGTCACTCTTACTGTTTTCTTCAAATTTTATGAATAGGGTTTCTTTTATTATTTGGAAAATAGCTATAAGAACTGCCTGAAAATTTTATATGATAAATCTAATATCTTAGCCCAATGAAAGTCAATTTCTACTAATTACCTATTGTGTGGAATATGTGTCATGCATACCTGTTTGTATGTCTAAAATTTTGTTATATTCTCCTTATTAAAATTGAGTATTTCCTACAATATATTTTGGTTACTCTGGGTTTTTATTTTCCTCTGAAGATGTTTGTTGTTGATTTTGTTTTTAAAATATGCCTGGTAATACTTGGTGAGTAGTTGCTAATGACTCAGACCATCTTTTTAAATCCTTGGCATTTTAAAACAGGAAAAGAATAGCAAGCCAAAATAAAACAAAAAAGCATTAGGAATGAGACAGAATTTCACTAAACAAAGTAGTAGGAATTCAACAATGTTTTTATATTGAATAATGTTGCCTTCTAATTAGTAGCTTGTATGAACAGATATAAGCATGAAGAATTGGTTTTAAATAAGATACGAGAAATTAAAAAGGAGAAGATAAAAGAAGCATGAACTGCTCCTTTGAATAGACCAGGAGAAATTGGCAGCACAATTGTCTGAACTATCCTGTGTATATACATAAATATATCTTTAGTATATACATAAGTATATATTTAGTAATGTCTTTTCCAATATACATGTACGGTATTTCCACATATATAGTAGATAAATTTCCATATATGGTATATATTACATTATATAATATTATTCTGTACTTTACTCTACTCTGCAATACTATACTACATTATACCATAATGTATATAGTGTTTAGTACAGCGTCTCACTACCCATCCCAGACTTAGTGCTCCTGTTTTCAGCCTCCTCAGCTTTGAGATCACAGGCATGCACCACCATGCCCAGTCTTGGTGGTGGGCTCAGTATGCCTGGGATGGGGCCAGAGTGGCACATGGTGCCAGGAATCAAGCCCCAGTCCCTGCACTTGTTTGATGAGCTATCTTGCTGGCCCCTTCTTTATATCCTTTGTCCATTTCCTCATATAAGTTGTTCCTTCCCTTTGAACAGTTTCTTTCCCTTTTGTAGCATCTATTGGACCTTTCAAATTTTATTTACTCTTTCATGTTCTTATACTAGTGATATAACATGATATTTGCACACATGTGAGTCTGATTTATTTCACCTACAAGTATGGCTCTAGTTACATCCAGTCACCCGCAAAAGCCTTGAATTTACCTCTTTTTATAACAAAGAAATACTCTATTACATAAAAATATGACATATTTTTATCCATTTCTCAGCTGATGGGTATTTGGATTATTTCCAAGATTTAACTATGATGAATTGGGCTTCTGTAAACATGGATGCACAGATATCACTGTGGTATTATCTTCTCAGTTCTGGAAAACACCCAGGAGGGGATAGCTGGGTTCAGCTGGGTCTCCAATCCTAGTTTTTGGAGGAATCTTCCCACTGAGTACCACTCATATAAACACTATGAGTACCATAGCGTTTATATCAGTCTACACTCCAAACAACTGTGAAGAAGGGTTCCTTTTCCCCACAACCCCTCAGGGATTTGTTATTGGTTAACTTCTCGATAGTAGTTATTCTTTCTGGAATGAGATGAAATTTCATTGTTGTTTTAATTTGCATTTTCAAATAACCAACGAGGTTATACATATTTTATATATTTGATATTTGTTTTTATTCATTTGAGAAGTGTATATTCATCTAACATGTGCATTTTTTGATTAGGTCTTTAAAATTGGGAGCCTGACTTTTTAAAATTCTTTACATGTTCTAGATAGAACATGGAAAGGGGGAGTCAGTAAAAGATTTCCCATTTCGTGGGAATTTCTCTCCACATGCAGAAACTGTTTTAAAACATGAAACCCCCAGTTAGTGATTCTTTCATGTATTTCCTTGGTTCTTGTTCATAAACTCTCTGTCTACCCCTATATCTTCTAGATTTCTACCTACTTTCTCTTGCAGTAGATTCAATATTTCTCTTTTAATATTTTTTAAAAATTATTTATTTATTTATTTATTTGGTACAGGGACTCACTACACAGATCAGACCTACAGTGATCCTCCTGTCTCTGCTCCCCAAATACTGGGCCTAAAGGTACGCACCACCATGACTGGATTCAGTGGCTGGCATGTTGGGCCCCAGGGTTTCAGGGCTAGCACGGCATGCAGCACTAGGAACTGAACCCAGGTCCTCGTGTCCCCTAGGCAGACCCTTAGACCACTATGGTATCGCAGCAGACCCTTTGTCAATATTTAGATCCTTCATCCGTTTTCACTTTAGTTTAATGTATTGTGATAGGCATGGATATAACTTCAGTCTTCAGCGTGTGGAAAGCTCATTTTTCAAGCATCACCTATTGAAGAGTCTATATTTGTTCCAATGAACATGTTTCACCCATTTGTCACAGATAAGGTTATCTAAGTGTGTTTGTAATTGTGTGTGCATCTTCTAATCTGCTCCATTAATTCTCAGGTCTGTGTTTTTCCAGTACCATGAAGATTTATCATAATAACTTTGTCATATAATTTCAAGTCAGTGATTGTGATGTCTCCTACTTTACCTTTGTTGCCCAGAATTTTTTTTGCTATTCTAGTTCCCTTCTGGTTATACATGAACCCTAGGAATGTTTTTTTCTAGATCTGTTGAGGTGTGCTGATTGTATTTTAGTTGGGATGGCATTGAATTTTTATAACAATTTTGGAAGTATGGCCATCTTCGCAACGTTGCTTCTTTCTATCTGGCACAGCAAGGAATATCACCATTTTCTCAAATAAGTTTGTTCTCTTTCTTCAGAACCCTGTAATTTTCACTTTATAATTGATTACATCATTTTCAGATTGATTCCTAGTGTTTTTCTTTTTGGTAGGGGGCTGTTATCGTGAAAGGTGTGGTTTCTCTAATTTCTCTCTAGGTGTGTTTATTCTTTGTACACAGAAATGCTACTGATTTTTGAGTATGACTTTGTGTTCTGCTATGCTACTAAATTTGGCAATTAAATCTAGAAATCCTTTGGTGGAGTTTTTGTGGTTTTCTGGGTGGAATATCATCTCATTTGCGAATAATTATAATTTCAGTTCTTCTTTTACAATCATTATTTACTTTATTCGTCTCTTGTCTAATTGCTATGGCCAATGCTTCCAGAATGACATTGAACAGGAGTGGTGGCAGTGAATATCCTCGTCTTACTCTCGATGTTATAGGAATGCTTTCAATTTTTGACTATTTAGCATGATATTGGCTGTTGGATTGTCATAAATGGCTTTTATCAAGCTGAGGTAAAGACTATTTATTTCAATTTTGGTAGGGTTTTCATTGTTTTGCTTTGATTTTTCTTTTCCTTTTTAGATCAGCTTCCCATCTGCCATCCCTGCATCTGGATAACTTGGTAATTTGTCTTTTGACCTCAAAAACGTGGATCTAGGAAGACTTCCATTTCTGACTTATGAGTATGTATGGTGGAGGGAAGCAGATTCAAAGCTCAGACAGTTTTCCTGTTATGTAGACTGTCTTCCTATGGCCTTCCACAGGTCTCTCCCTCATATACAGACAGTCCCAGTCAGGTCAGAATGAAGGATTTGAACTTCTTGAGGTTCGCATGTGTGTCCAGTATCCAAGCAGAAATGGTCTGTTGAAAACCTGGTCTAGCTCTATGGTGTCTTCCTAATTTTCAGGACCACCTTGGTTAGACTTCTGGATAATGTGCCAGAATTAGTCTCATGACAAAGGGCTTCAGTCTAAGTCTAGCAGAGTCACAATTTTCCCCATTTGTTTGCTACAGATTTTGCCACTTTTAACCAAACAACTGCCCTGAAGATAACAATGTGTAATAGAAGGGTCATGCTTGGAATGCCTGTCATTCTGGTCTGCTAAATACGTACTGCTTGTCATAACCTACCAATTATTGTGACACTGTCTCTCAAGTAAATGTTTGGGTTTTTTTTAAAAGGGGGATAATAAATGAAAAGAGAGACAAGAAAAAAATATCACAGGACTGTATTACTACAATGCTGTATATGGTTAGATTTCTAAATTTCTGTGTAAAAGGTATGTAATTGTTTATTCATATTTTTAATTTTTTTTTATTTTTTAAATTTTTTCTCCATATTATGTAGGGACTTGAAGTTTAACATATCAATACTTGATGGAAAATACCTGTTCCATGTTATGCCTAAGATGTTTGATATTCAAACAGATAGTGCATTTAAACGCAATTACATATGTTGTAGGGCAATAATAAGTTTCTCTTCAGAGGGATAATAACTTAAGCTTGCAGAACAAAAATTAGAGAAACAGAAGGGCTTGAAGGTCAGCCAACATTTTGGCCCTAGCCTTTCAAGGTCAGTGAAGACTGAAGACATAGGAGAACCTGTACTGTAACAACATGCAACTCAGTTGTGTCCCAGATTTTCTGATCAAGATTATGGGGCCGCACAGCAATGTGATCGACAATGTAGAATGTGCCTATGGGGAGTCACAGGGAGAGAAAACATTCTCTCAGGCCTTCACAGAGAGCAAATTGGTCAAGCAGTAGCCATGACTCATCCACGTGGCTGACACTAACAAAGGATCTACGGTGTGGTACAGGGTTGCAGGATAAACCCTGAGGGGACTTGACTGAACTTATCAGATACAAAAGTTACATTTCTTGTTATATAGGTTTTGTTTTATCTTGGTCTTAAACATTCAGCAGAAAAGAATAACAGCAAGGCATATAATGTAAAGTCATATTAATATGCTGAGCTGTGAAAGGCTCAAGTCAACAACTTCTGAAATTGCCAGTCCTGTGGATGACCCACTACTATTGTGAACTGCTGGACTGTGTTGGATTGTTTTGTGGAATTCATGGCCCTATAGTATTCAAATGCCAATGGAATACCCATCTCTGACAGGACCAAACAAAAAAAAAAGGAGATAGAAAGGAAAGATCATTTTGCATCTGTATATACAGAATAGTTAGGATAGATATACAACTACATTTGCTTAATTCAGTGAGATGAAAGATTTGCACTTATAGCGTTTGGACAGGATATCTTGTCTGCATCTTGTACTATGGATAATCACTAAGAAGATAACAATATGCAATATATTAATTATCAAAACTGTCCTATTAATCAGTTTTGAAACTGTCTCATTGCTATTTGTTTCTCAATAAACTAAAATAAAAAGATTTTGTCACTTTTGCTGTTGTTGCTCAAAGGGTGCTTCACTGCCTTCAACTAGAAAGGAAGTCAGTTTCCTTGAGCAACAGTCTCTTGTTTTCATAGCCAGCTTTTCTCAAGATAGTGAAATGACTGTGTAGACAAGCAGAACAGATAGATGTGACAAATGAGAGAAGTCTTTGAGAAGAATGCTATAAGTGTCCTTTTCTTATCCAAAACTTAGCAATATGTCACCTATATACTCCTCTATGGACTTCTGAAGAATATTTAGAAATATCTCTTAAAACTGTCTTTTGGAAGCAATCTACCCATTCCAACTACCCATGAAAGCAAGAAGCACTTATTCTGTAGACTTCGGTGTGCATTAGCCCAAGGTGATTCCCTGGAACATTCCTTCGTACATACTATCTGGACATATACACATGTGCAGTGCCACTGGCCACTGCATAGGGGATGTGTTTCTGAAACTGTGTCGAGCCAACCAAAATCTTTGCAAAATAAGTCACCATAGTAATGGGTGTAGGATCAGGAAGGACCTGAAAATTTGAAATACTCCACAGGAGTTTTCTTATACAAAACATGTCTACATAGCTTAAGCACATACTTATGTCATATTTCTGAACAGGAATCCTACATGTTATAAAGATATTATTGTTTTCTTTTTCCCTATGAATCCGCAGATTCAAAGGAAATACCATAAAATTGATAGAACATGAATTTGTATTTGCTGAGCTGACAGGTTGGGGATGCTATTCCACAAGCATGAAGCATAATGAGAAGTCAGCAGCAAACTGGCTTTGGGAAAAGTGAACTAAACAATGTAGTCATCAATCAGATTTATACGTTAAGGTACAAGTGATTTACAACAGAGTTGGCAGACTGATGGGAAAACAAGATAGCTTTAACAAATATTAAAATAATAACTTACACATATAAAAGTAATGAAATGGGAACTTACCTCACATCATAAATTATTAAATTACAATCAGATTAAACCCTGTAAGCAAAAATTTAAAATCATTAAGTCATTTAAAAATGTATATAGTTTCAGTGATAGAAAGATGGATTGCTTAAGCTGGATTAAAAAGCAACAATAATAAATTATTTCATTACCTTGAAACTAAAACAAGTGTGTATTAAAAGATTCCATAAAGAGAGTAAGAATTCAAGCCTTAAATTGGAAGAGGAAACTTAGAAAATGTAAATTACCAAAAGGCTATTCTGCCTAATTATTAAGGAATCAATTCACACAAATCAATAAGAAAAGGGCAAACAACTTCATAGGAAATTGTTGAAAAACATGAAAGAAGCAGCAATGACCATACATTGACTTGAGAATCCAATCACAGTTGATTCAGAATTGGGAAAATGCCGTCTTGAAAAATTAGTGTCAATAAAAATGTAATCTTTTGCAAAAGAGAATACAAAAAAGTTTTTAAAAAAATCACTAGAATCAATACAGAATTTAAATAAAATAATGATAGGAATTCAACAATGATTAAATTACATCACACATTGTTGTCTTCAAACTAGGTTTTCAGATTATCAGCTCAAAGCATGTAAAATTGGTCAAAAAATTATAAAAGATTTAAAAGGAGAGAAAAAAAGATTAAACATTGCCTGCTCCTTTCAACAAATCAGTGGAAATCAGCAGTGCAGTTAGCCAAACTTTTCTGTGAGTATACATATGGAGTTTTTTTTTCTATCCTTCTTTGTTTCTTTTCTTCTTTCCCTCACACCATTTGTTCCTCCCCATTGAACAGTTTCTTTCCCTTTCACAGCATCCACTGATCCTTTCAGATCCTCTTTCAAGTTTTTACCCTAAGGAGACAATATGATGTTTATTCATGTGGATCTGATTTATTACACTTTTAAGTATAGTACCTGTTTGATCCATTTATCTATAAAAGCCTCACTTATGTCTTTCTTTATAGCTCTTTTTAAAATTTATATATTTGGTAAGGGTCTCACTTTCTCCTTTTTATTTCTGAACTGGTACAAGGCCTCACTATAGATTTTAATGACTTATTATTTATTTGCAGTGCCAAAATGTAGGTGGCATTTTCAAAATGAAATGTTTGCAGCATAAAAATCACACAATGGACAAATAAGTTTTCAAAACAAAGTACAAATACATCATAAAATGTTCAGTCTCGCTCTTTCATTTTTACCTCCACTATTTCTTTTACTTATTATAAACAAATACTAAAATTATAAACAAAGTTACAATACCACGAGTGTTATTCTGTAATCTTATGTGCTCACTGGCCATATCTTAAGTCCTTTCAATAATGGCATATTTACTGATTTCACCAAATCTGTGGTGTTCTGATGATCATGTCAGTACAAGATTTACTTGAGAATGGCACTTTTTATGTGTAATTGCATGCTCAATTTATTAGCCACATCTAATACCACTTTCAGATTAAAAATTAATGCTTATGTCCCAAGCAATTCTTCAGCACCTTAAGAAGAAGGTTTTCCAAAGCTCAGAAAATTATCAGACAGTGCTTTCAGACAACTATGGCAATTTCTGGCTGCACTTTTTCTTTTCTTTTTTTTAATTGAATAACTATTCAATTTAAATTCAAAGATGATTTGTCATAGAGGTGGCAAAACCTATCATTCCTAGAGCTTAGAGTTCTGCATAAAATACTGAAGTTAGGTGCAAAAGATATCACAAAGGCTACTTGATGGAGATATGAATTCCTGGATTCAACAACTATTTTCAATTATTAATATGAAATGAATGCTCAATTTGCCCTCAGATAACTAAATAGCTACTTTCTACACATGCAAAACTAAGTGAAGCAAGTCATGCTTATTTCCCTGATTTAATTTCACTTAAGGAAAATGAATGAAGCCTGCCCTTTCAATAAGAATATAATCATTACTCAACTTATTGAAGTAAGTATGTGACCCACTTTTCCCATACTTTTACTTCTCAAAACTTTCTGAACAAAAACGATCCCACTAATCTGTCTCTTTCGATTTTAGTGTTACCTCTTGACACTGCACTGTCTAAATTCAGCTGATACACAAGGAAAGAAAAAAAAAATACCTTTTGGATCTGCATAGCAGTGAAAGATTACAAATGCCTGGCATGAGTTGCAAGAGTCCCTCTCCTGCCTCTCCTTTGTCAGATCACGGCAGTTGTGGCCTTGGAACCCTGCTCAAGGCACCGCTGCAGGAGGCCCCTACTGCTGCACGGGGTGGCATTGAGAGCACACCTACTGGACGCACCTGAAACTTTGCCAAATAACATGTGACCTCAGACAAGTCTGCCCTGTGGCTTGTTGTTATTTCTGTTGATATTGTTGTCACTGCTCTTCTCTTCCTCCTCTTCCTCCTTATTTCTTCTTCTCCTCCTCCTCCTCCTCCTTCTAATCCCCCTCCTCCTTATCCTTCTCCTCCTTCTTGTCATCCTTTTCCTCCCCTTCTCTTCTTCTTCCCTTTGACTTTCTAGAGCAGAAGTGCTTACTATATGTGTCTTCATGACTACCATGAAAACAAGATAAATTACAAGGTACTCCCCAGATTTACTACAAAATAAGTGATTAACATTTGCTTAACCCATCTATGGAAAGTTTGGCTGAGTGATATCTAAATGTAAAAAAGACTTTTGATGTATGCTTGATACTTAGAATATAGTGATTTTGTGATTTTTTTCCTCTTTTTACTTTTAATCAAGCAACATAATATTTATCATCCTACTTTAACTGTACAGTTCAGTGTTGTTAAACAAATCCACAATTTTGTGCAACCCATCCCCAAAACATGTTAATTTTCAAATATTGAAACTCTATGTGCATTAAACAATGACTTTCCATGAGTCCCTCCTTCTAGCCCCTTGCAACCAACATTCTATTTTGCTTCTGTGAATTTCATATCAATGAAATAATATAGAATTTGTCCTTTTGTGACTATGTCGTTTTATTTAGCACAATGTTCTGAGGACTTACTAATGCTGTAGCATGGACCACAGTTTCCTTGATTTTTAAGAGTAAAACTCCATTGACTATATTCTCCTTGTCTACTCATTATGAATAAACACCTGTCATTCTTCTACCTCTTGTGTGACTGCTGTGAGTATGAATCTGCACATGACACTTTAAGAGCGAGTTTGATTCTTTTGGATTAATACTAAAAAGTGGAATTTCTCAATCATAAAGCAAATCTATTTTTACCTTTGTAAAGAGCCATCACCGTGCTGTTCTCTGTGGTGCCCACATAACTTACTTTCCCAGCGCAAGAGTTCCAAAGCCAAAGGATTCTAGTTCCTTGCTTTAAGTAAAGAACTAGCTTAGTCTTCTTATTGCTTGCTTTAATTATAAATAAAATGAAACAAAATACTGTAAATATGCACTTGAATGTTGCTATAATTTTGTAAAATCTAGTTATTAGGACAATTCTTATTGTACCTCAGAAATCTGAAACATAGTACACTGAGGTAGCTACAAGTTATCTGCTTCTTTCCCATCACATTAAAAGGATAAGAGAGCAAAATAGATGTTGCAGCATATTGGCAGTTCAAATAAATCTACCAGCTTTAGAAGCATGATGATATCAAAAGCACTGCATTTTAACATAAGGTGAAGGATAAAAACAAGAAAATTCCTTTTATGATGAAAATCTGTCGAACTTCCTTGATGAGGGACATAATGAAAATAAAATATATGCATGATTTATCATGAGAAATTCTGGTCTGATACTGAATGCTGGAATCATATTTCCATTGGACTTTGACATTGTGTATTAACAGTGTTTTCTGTGCACTGCTGTTGACTGGGATTTCCTTTTTACTTGAGTGAAAGAAGGACCTGATAGCTCACTGAAACATAATATTATGCTTAAATATCATGTTAACAAGAACCTTATGAAATTCATTTCCCCAAATACATTTTTATTTGATTTGTAAAATAAGTTTTCCAGTCAAAAGAAAATTGAGGAGAGACAAATAAAAGGCCATGAGCTATCTTAGAACCTTCACCTGCCAGATAAATCTAATTCTTTTACTCTCATTTGGAAGCATTAATAAAGAACTTCTGTTCAATGTTACTCCTGTCAAGCATGTCGGTTCCTTAACAGAAGCCAACAACATTAAGTACAAGAAGAAAGATTTTTTTAGTGCTAGAATTAGGGAAGAGAAAAATCTTATCTTTGGGCAGCCCAAAATCAAACATATAGCATAAATATCTCCTCCTTGGCTTCATTGGAGCAATAATATGGTATGCTTGATAAAACAAGCTAAATTTCCTCTGAGCCAGGTAACTTGAGAAATCAGAGTAAATTTTAGGTAGCAATTAAAATGTTCAATTTTTCTAAAACTCAGTCTCCAAAAGCTCCCAACTATTGTGATGTCACAGCCTTAAAACATTGGCACAGGAAGAGACAGAGCACCAGACTTGACCAGGCCAGGGTGACATCCTTGCAGAAACAGTACCAATAGACACTCTAAGAGGCAAAAAGCCAAAGGAACCAGTGAGAACCAGTGGGCATTCCAAAGTCATCTGAGTTTTAATAAAGCACATAAAAAGAGCTCTTAAAGAAGACACAGTCCTAATTAATCGCATTATTGTTCACATCATCTGGCTTGAATTCTCCTAGATGCAACCCTCATGGCCAAGGCCAAACCCACCTGACATCTCAATCCCATGGCAGTTCCATTCCAGGGTTGAGTAAAGATAGCTCTTATTTTTGGCAGGTTGTGAGAGCTGGGAGACAAGGGAAAGGCTGTGTGTGTGTGTGTGTGTGTGTGTGTGTGTGTGTGTGTGTGTGTGTGTGTGTGTGTTTGTGTGTGTGAGAGAGAGAGAGAGAGGGAGAGAGAGAGAGAGAGGCTAGAGAGAAAGGAAAGAGGGAAACACAAGGAAAAGGAAAATATGACAAGGAGAAAGACAGAAATCATTGGAGAGAGAATGTGTTAAATATTAGGGAGTTAGAGAAATCATAAAAAGCCTGTTTTCAGGAAATCTTTTATCCAAAATTGAGCTATAACTGCATAAAATGCTTTTTTCTTCTGTCTTATTGTTTGGTTTTCTCTATTTGTAAACACTTTAAATAACAGTTTGGGATGGTAGAGTCCGGAAGCTAAAAGCAGATAGAGACCAAAAGTCAACCTCCCCTTCTTCTCCGCCCAGCTGATACAGTGGAATCTTAACCCTGGTTTAAGGTTCCTATCCAGATTTCAGTAGAAGTTGCAGCACTAGCTACCCTTGTTTTGTGCCTTGGAATACTACTGGGTGGTACCAACTTTTTATCCCTCTGGTGACTAAGGCTGCCTAAGCCTCTATTATTGAAACTGCTTGACAGGGGCTTAGTTGAATATTCACACTGAGCCGCTAGACAAAGCGGAGAGGATATTTGCCTGTCCTTGTGGCTGCAGTTTGAAAACATTCCCTTCGTTTTTGCTCACCTACTACAGGAAATGCTTGCAGGGACTCAAGCATGACTGTTAACTAGAGTATTTTTTATTCTTCTCATGTGTCTTGCGTCTTACCATATGTAGGACAGTGTTAGCTATCACAGTCTCCTTTCTGATGCAGGGAGGCCCAGAGCAAACCCAAAAGAGACCATTTCTGGGTTTCTACGCTCTACTGGATGCAAGCCTTCCTTCATCTTTGAGTGTTTCAGTGTTCTTGGAATTCCACTGGCAACCTTAACTGCTTCTCTTTTGAAACTAATGTTAATATTATTTGTATCATGGTCCATCCCCATTTGAAATCTTTAAGAAATTTGTGGAACAACTGAGTTACCAATTTCATCGCCTTTTTATAGACTTGAAAATTGAAACTTCCAATCTCCTAGTGATCTACGTAAATCATCTCAAATAGCTAATAAAATAAAAGAGCAAATAAATGGATGAATAAATAAGTGAATGACTTGTTCAACAAGAGATATGAAAAGATATCTAATTTCCTAACATTCACCCTGCTCATTTCTGAGTGATAATATAGAATTAAAATCTCTTCCCCTTTAGCTAAAGTGATTGTACTACTAATTTCTATCATTTTTTGAAAGTAACAATTAATGCCCAGAATTTTTACCTTGATCAATTATATTTTATATCTGTAATCTGAGCAGCTATGCTGAAGACAGCAACGTGCAATATAACAAGCACTGCTGAGTACCTATCATCTTGTTATTTTTTTACTCTGGTTTTTAAAATGTGCATCATTTTTAATGTTTAATCTATTATTTTTATATTCACTTTAAAATAACTTTGAAAACTAAAAGGACAATGAAAAATTTCAAGGTTTATGGAAAGGAAAACAATGATTTCACTCTTTGCTCAATCTGCTCTGGTAGTATGAACCACAAATTTGCTGAAAACAATATGTAATATAGCAGCCGGTGTTAATTTCCTGTTCTTGTTTTGAAATTCTGCACCACTTTTGTCTTTTGGTGCTTTATTTTTGTCTTTGTTCTTGTTATTTCTTTTTGGGTTTTTTTTTTTCTCTTTAAAATAGACAATGATAAAAAGACAAAAATCTCTTCCTCTTGTAGCCCCTGCGGGTTGTGTATGAGATTCCAGGTTACTGGCCATACTTGGTTACGGTTCGCGCTATGGTGTGCGTGTATTTGGCCCACCAAAGCCTCGTACAGTCATTGAGGCGCAGTTCTGCAGTTTGTGATTGACTCATGATCCAAGGCTGGGATTACGGGTCTGAGTCCTGCTAGGATTGTGGTGTGAGTGCTACCCCCAGCCTGGGGCAGATGGCCTGAATGTCACATAGGAGAGACAGACGGACAGACTTGCTCTCTGTAGCCACTGTCGCTGCCATCCTCCCTTTTGCTCTTTCAGTTTTGCTGTCTTCTGCCACCATGAACTGCTGCCCTCTGCCACGTTCCAGTCCGTCTTGGAGCCAGCTGAGAGTGGCCCGAAGCCTCTGGTAACTGAGAGCTGCATAAACCTTTCCTTCATTCATTTTGGGTGTCAGGTAGTTTGCCCCAGCAAGTAGAGAAGAGGAACTGAGACACAAAGAAAAAAACGAACACGAAACTGTACAGCACAGTTAAATGAGAGAAATGTTTTACACCTTTCTCACCTCTGTGTATAGCTACACACCATTTCATGCACATGTTAGTTTCATTTCGGCTTGGAAACTGAGGCTACAAAGGATTCATAGCTGGCCTAAGTGAACACCAAGAGGTGGTATAGCTGAGATGTGAACACAGATCCACTGATTCTGGGCCTTGTGCTTTCTTCAGAAAAATAAAGTTAAATGGAACAAAAGCTCAGGGTCTCTCAACTCACTCACCTCCAAAATAGTGGATAAGTGGAACATTTCAAATGACATTTTTTGGGGGGGACCCAGGTATACAATTACTATCCCAGGCATATGGACCCCTGTGGTCCTCAGTGCTCCCATTCTATGGACGTCCTTGCTAGGTCAGGTGGCTTAGAGAACAGAGCATTTATCTATGAAATCTAATAGTTACCAAGATTCTGAATCTCCCTGGGAGATAAACTTAGTCACATTACTGAAGTCTGCTGGAAACGTGACACTAATGACAAGCAGGAGCTTTATAGCTTCCATTTTCCTTTGCTGATATTACAGATGTAGGATCTTTTGTTCCTCTGTAAGTTCATCTACATGATCTATGCCGCTGAGGCTACATACGGAGTGTCTTGCTGGCAGCAGGAAGGGTTCCGGCAGAGGCCACTCAGCCTGCCAGCCTTGCGCTAGGAGAATTTATTCCAGGACAGAGAACCACCTGTAATCCTCCCATCCTTGCTCTGCCTTGTACCCTGCTCTGCACAATTCACCTGCAAAACCCAAGGACACTGTCTGGCTATAAAATGGGTCACTAATCACAGCAAAAAGAATTTAAAAGGATGAACATGCCTCCCATAAAATAGAAGGAAATGGAGCTGGAATATAGTTTTTCTACATGCTAAAAATGGAGAAATATGAGGTAGTAGAAAAAATTAATACCGCAAAAAGAAATCATAACCCACTAAAATATGCATGACTGAGAACTCAGTTGTACATGAGAACTGTGTCTGCATGTATCCCTACCATCACCATAAACACTGTTGGGAAATAGCTGCTGTGAGTGAGACAGGACAAATAGAATAAAAATGAAACCTCCCTTCTTTGTCTTTCCTGGCACCTAACCCCTATTGGCACAAAAGTAGTCTAGTCAAGCATAAAGATGAAGCTCAACTCTCACATCTTCATTGAAGGCTTATCATTTGTATGGGAAGAACTATTTATTTGCTATCATACTATATGGCTATATAATTAGAACTACGTAGTATTATGTTACATACATATCATTGTTATATAATTGGATCAATTATCAATGTGTATTTTATCCATATTCCATATACATACATATGTGATATCTGTCATATATGCATATATGATACACACATCATATATACACGTGAAATATGTATATGGCATATATACTTATGATGTGTGTATCATATATTTTTCCTTATTCATCTTTTGTAATATGTCAGCCACACAGCAGGAGCTTAATAATTACAACTCAATTAATGAAAATGTGCGGGACTGGGGAGATATCTTGATAGCCCAAGCACCTGTCTCACAAGCACAAGGACCCCATTCAATCTCCAGCATCACATGCCCTGCCAGCCCCCTCCCACAGGTGCCCTCAGTTGGGGACAAAGAGGGAGCACGGTGGTGCGTGCCTATAATACCAGAGCTGGCGAGGCTGCGACAGGAGAATCACTATGAGTCTGAGCTACCTAGAGAGACCCTAAAGCAAGTAAGCAAAAGATTTTTAAAAATGAGATTATGAGTCTCCCCTATATGTGCCTGTTGTTCTGAGTTCGTAATGAAGCAGACCGTCTTCACAGGTTTGCTCTGAATTTTGTTTCCTCCACCTCGTTGGATTTCTAGCATCTTTGAGAAGAGAGGACCCAGGTTCTCTTATTTTGATGGCTGTTTTCCAGCTAACCTCTGCAGTAATAAAAAATTCCAATAATCAGGTATTTATGAAACTTTTTTAAGTTTACAGCTGTTTCATGAACAGAATAGCAATAGATCCTATTGCATTCTCCTGTCTCAGCCTCGCCAGCTCTGGTATTATAGGCACGCACCACCGTGCTCCCTCTTTGTCCCCAACTGAGGGCACCCGTGGGAGGGGCTGGCAGGGCATGTGATGCTGGAGATTGAATGGGGTCCTTGTGCTTGTGAGAAAGGTGCTTGGGCTGTCAAGATATCTCCTCAGTCCCACACATTTTCATTAATTGAGTTGTAAAAAATAACAAGGTAGAAATTATTAATTATTGAATCTTTGATGTAATTTAGGTATAAAAAATAAGATATGCAAAATTACTCTAAAGTAATTCAGCTCTAACATTCTATATTTATATAAGGGAAATGAGAATTATAAAACATAGTGCTTGAGAAACATACAGTGGAGGTAAGAAGTAAGAAGAACAACAATTAAATGATTAGGGATGCTATACAATTCAGGCCATTGAGCTGTAATTAGGCACTAGATAATTCTGTAATTTCATACTCTGCCATACTTAAACAACATCAATGGATAACAAGATTTGGGAATGTAACTATTTTCAATAAATTGGACACAGTGTATGTCCCTAGAAGGAGATTTTTCGATATGGAGTTTTCGTGTTCCATTCACCTCACTCCCTACCTCTCATCTGATTAAAAATCCCAGTACATTTTTATTTTAAATTAGGTCTGCAGTCTATAAGAATTTTTTCTTACCGCGGAGGTTACCTGGAAAGCAGCCATCGAAATTAAGAGGTGAGAGCTGTAACTCACTGCTAAGAGCAGCTGGCTGCAGCGTCTCTGACGATGGAGTTCAGTGATCAGCAGCATATAGGGGTGTGGGGGTTTCAGGCCACCACCACTCCATGTGCATCTACTTGTGGGTTTGGTGCATTCTTTTATTATTGTTGTTATTGTTTATTTGTTTGTTCAGTTTTTTTTTTTTTTTGAGGAGTTAGTATATTCTTACCTGCCACAAAGAATATGTTAAATCAGGCTCCTCAAAATGTAAACCCCCCCAAATAGAGGGGCATCAAAACCCTGGATGGAAGCTGTATGTGTGGTTGAAATGAGTTGACTATAGCCAGTAAGCCCAAGGAGTGCTCCCTGGGAAGATAGCTTAATGGGCCCCAAACCCAGATTCATGTGTGGCCAAAACCCTGATGTTTCTTCATGTACAACTTAAACATGCCAAGCACAGCGTCTGTGAAATATTTACCTTGTCAAAGAGGGGGATAGAGTTCCACATGTGTAGGACCTGTGGTAGAGAATTTGCTTTATGGGCATTAGATCATCTTGAAGATCTTAAATTCTAAACAAGGGCCCTCATATTTTTATTTGGTGTTACAAGTCATAAATGATGCAGCTGACCATAGACAAGGAGAAAGTGCAACCACACTGATTTTTTTTTCCATTTATTTTTATTTTATTGAAATACAAATGTCAATCAGACAGTTTCAAAACACCATAACCATACAGAGTCGATGAAATAATACATTGCAAACTGTTTTCATAACGTTTTGGTATTGTACAAGGTGCATACATGATATTATATTTACAGGTATTTATGTAGCTGAATTATATCAAAGATTCAATAATT
>PVKA01037535.1:0-20930 GCA_004027165.1 Ctenomys sociabilis | reverse complement strand
AGATTTAGAAAATAAATGGTAGAAGCCTGCAGTGTGTATCTTCAATAAGAAGTACTCACACCCATAATCCCAGCACTGGATCATGAAGATGTTAACATAGTTAACAGGGAGTTTGAAAAACATCTGATCCTTTCCCTTATGTCAACATATTTTGGTTGGTCCACAAAACTCCCATGAATCCGCCCACCTATGCATCAGTAGGATGCTTTCCTTATAAGATGCTCAGTGTGTCATTGCTTGGTTTCTACAGGTCTTATTAGTTTGCTTCAGTCTCATATTGCTCTCTCATCATAGAAAAATCTTTAGGTCTGGAGCATGATTTTTAGTTTTGCCTGTCTCAAAAAGCTGAGTAAAGTACTCTCTTTGCTTTTTTGTGCAGCAAATAGTTTTACTGTACACTTATAAAATGTTTGTACTTTTATTAAGGGTTCTTCTCTTCCATGTTTCTTCTATTAATGTAGAAACTTTGGTTGCAATATAATTCTTAAATAGGAGTATTTAAACAGGTTTTGTCCCTACATATGCATACTTTTTTCATTCTACAAATCCATGTTTCTTATTTTTTAAAAAGGAAAAATGGAGAGGAGAATAAAAAGGTTCTATTGGATAAGAAGTTGGCTTGGACAGTCGTTTTGGACAATTTTCAGATAATGGGAAATTTTGTTTAAACAGTTAACCATTAAAATGCCATCGTGGACATGCCAAATAGCTCAGCAGATTAAAGTGCCTCAAACAGGTGCAGGGACCAGAGGTTCAAGGTCTCTGAGCCTGCCCCCATGGCATGCTGAGACAGTAACTGACATTGGGCTGGTGGTACACGCCTGTAATCCCAGCTCTTGGGAGGCTGTAAACAGGTGGATCACTATGAGTCTAATCTAGTAGTGAGAACACCCTGTAGATCCTTCCCTGAAATACAATAAATAAATAAATAAATAAATAAATAAATAAATAAATAAAATTTAAAAAATAAAATAAATTGCCATTGTTAGTCAAGCAGCATGAAGCCATTCTGCCCAGAGATCTTGACTGCTGTTTTATGCTCAGTAATGAGAATGAGGTCTTACGGCTTATGTAAAAACATAAAAGAAATCAGGCATGATGGCACATGCCTATAATCCTAGCACTTGGAGATTGAGGTGGGAGGATTCCTATGAGTTCAAGGCCAGCCTGAGCTACTCAGTTAGTTTAAGGGCAGCAGCCTGAACTATAGAGTAGACTCTTTCTAAATAAATGAATAAATAAATAAGAAGAAAGAAAGGAGGTGTAATTTTGCTTTGATTTTTGTCAATATTTCCTGCCACATGGCTGTATGCTCTGCTCACATGTGAAAGGGAATCTACTCACTAGCAAACCCTGCTGTCTCCTCTTCTCAAAAGCAGGCAGGATTTATAGTGTTATTCTATAGTTATAGTTCAGAATTTTAAAATGTCATCTGTAATCTATAAAACATCTAGTAGCTATTCATTTGGTTAAGGCTCTGATAAATCATTCTTCTGCTCTGCTGTCAAAAATATTCATGCATCAAGGATAATTAAACAGCAGTGAGAGGCATACAAAAGCCCAAGTATTAGAGTTTCCAGGCATTTCTGGTCTTTGCACAAATCTCAATAACTTGGTAATACATTGGTTCCTGCCATCTCTAGCAAAATAGCTTTTATAATTCTTTACCTAAAAAGTGAAATGTCATTTCTAATACTTCTTTAATCATAGACGGGGTGTGAAAATAAATCTCACTCTTTCACCTATTCCCTTTCCCCAGGGAATCCTGTGACAACAGATGGTGTTCAACAAGTGGACAGAGAATCCAGTGACCTGCAACATATGGTCTTACTGCCCTGTCACAGTCGAGACTCCTTGAATGGACTCTGTGACAAGTGAAAATCAGCTTTAAAGCTCACAAGGACAAACAGTTGGAGGTTTCTTCAGACCGTGGTTTGTGAGGAAGGATCCAGAAGCCTGGGCAGAAACCTCCCTAACCACAGATGCAGATTTTCTGTACTATCCTCCAGAAGGTAACAGCACCAATGGTTTCACATGACTTCAGTGACATCCACATCATCCTTGGCGGTGTCATTACTAATGAAAGGTTAAATGCAGGGACTGAGCCACTAGTTCATCAACTGAATGCCTCTGTTACATAGGCGTCATTATTTGTTTCTAATGTAAAGCTGCTTTTGCATTTACCCTGGCTTTTTCTTCTGTGTGAAATAATTATTGATTCCTTCACCCACCCATGGGGCCCCTTCTTTAACAGAGTGGTATTGCTCTGGTGAGCCTATACCAGTATTCGCTGTGCTTTTCAGTACTTTCATTTGCCATAGAATGAGACCTGGTAGGTATGACACTGATACCTTCTGAAACAAACTAGTTTTCATGCGTCCTCTCCACTTTTTCATATTCCTGTCATCTGAACCAGTTTTCTTCAGTTTAGCCTGATCCATCTGCACAATACTGATTGATCTTTCATCAGTGGTCAGATTTGCAACCTGCGAGCTGTTTGAGAAAAGTTAACTTTACTGTTTTTGTGCTTCGTTGAGAAAAAAATATAGATCAGAAAGTCTATCATTATTGTGAGGATAGGGCTCTCTCATGAACAGACAGGAGAATGAATTCTTCATAGAATAGCTCCTTCAGCATCACTTCCAAGTCACTCTTCTCAAAGGCATGTGGAGTAACTTGGGAAGTCTGTCCCTTTACATCACAGCATGTACAAGTGACAAGCAGAGAACCATGTGAGTGGAGGCCACTGGAGGCTTATGTAATGAGGAGCATTCTTGTGGTGCTGGGATTGAAGAGGATTCTATCTGAGGAGATTGGAAAGACTGCTTTTCTACTACTCTCCTACTTCTTGCCCAAACTGTGAATGTAAAGCTTGTATTTCTGAATGTAAACTTGAGTTCAAAAGTTAGGGCTTCCAATTCTCATCTCCTTTGATCAGATTCCTTTGGGGATGCCTTTGTGTTAATGTAGTGAGTAGCTTACCACACATACACATCAGACAGTAAGCACTACCACCTCTCAGGTCCACATAGGAATCACTTTCAAACTTTTCTCAGGATGATTAAGTAACATATATTGTACTTGAACTGGATTTACCGAGGATGATTAGAGATATAGGTCCATTAGTGTCCAGTTTTTGGCTGTCCTTCATGGAGGAGAACTGTAGATACCCAGTAAGATAGAGAACACGAGAGAGGATCACTGTGTACCTGCTGAATAGTCTCAGTGGTTCATTCACTATGATCACATCTTGTGTATCTTCTCCACCTCTGAAGGCAGGGTCTAATGCAGTTCATCTGCTTAGGCATACCTGTGCCAGGGTTGGGTGTGTAGGCATCCCAGGGAAGATGAGGGAGAAGTTATTGGCCTATCACGTGCTTCAGAATTATGCACATGTACTTTACAAAGAGGAAAGGAACTTTCAGCATCTTGCAAAGAGCTTTCTGGATTTACACTCTCCTTGGATGTCAGGGTAGAAACCACACAGTGTTCTGAGAAAATTGGCAATGTCATGTGAGTGTCACCTTGACATGAACAGGTTTCCAAGTCAGTTTTGTGCTGGCAAGTATGGGAACACATTTCCACATGTCTTGAGGTGGGAACCATGCTGGACCTGAGCCATATTTCATATGCCTATCAAAATTTTGCTGCAAGGATTTTGTGTCCTGCTTAGACTTTCAAATATACTGTCTCTTATTTTGAATAATCTCCTTGCTCTATTTGTATGCTTAGGTACATTTATCTGAGCATATAAATAATCTGAGGAAATTCCAGTTTATTACAAAATTTTTCTGGCTGCCCAAGGGACAGGATGATCACAAATCTTGAAATCTTGAACACTGATACTGGAGGTAGCTCTACATTGTGATTATTGTTTACCTAGAGGGGATGCTTAGGAGGAAGCTGCTGTGTTTTGAAGGCAACCTCCTTAGGGCTGTTATGTCTTTCACAAACCCCTTCAGTCAAGAAAAAAGTGTGAAAGTGCTGCACATGGGATCTTCAGATTTGTTCCTGGGATTGTTAGCATTAACAGGTAGTAGGGCTACATCCTCTGACCAACCCAGAAATTTGTGAAGGAACCCACTTTCTTCAGATGATCAGAATATTCCCTTTAACAAATCCAGGGCTGCAGAAATATCTCCATTTTTAAAAATTTTATCCCATTATCACAGAAAATGAATACTGAAGATCTTGCTTAAACATGGTATTTCCCTTAGCCATGTGACTTAGATAACTTTCAAATACATTTTGTGTCAGATTATGGCCAACATCAAGTATTTGAAACTCAGGCAACTGAAACAGAGAGAATAATGGCACTAATCCAATGTGGGCTGCTAGTGCCTTCAGCGTAGCTACCCTACCATCCCTGAAAATCATCCTTTTTATCATGAGTAAAATTAATGAATTTTGCTAACAGTTCTTTGGCAATATTTTCCTCTACTTCAGAAGGGTCAGTGGCAGCAGTGTTTTGACTGAGCTCCTTGCAGTCAGCACGGAGGGACCTTTCCATAGGTCCTTCACCACCACCTCTGACACTCCAGAAATAGAGGAAGTCCCAACTGTGTCCCATTGGGGCCTAGTCCCTGAAAATCTCTTTTGAACAATATAGGACACTCATCTTTCATTTGAAATATATTTTAATGCTGCTTATCAGCTGGTGCCCTGGAAGCTAGCTGCTCAGCTTCTCCATCTGAAGTATCCTCCCAGGAGAGGCACCTGCATCTGGAGTGGTATACCTGGCTTTTAACAGTGGGTTAAAATGTCTAGATTTAACTATTTAGAAGTCAAGAAGCCAAAACGCTTTCTATGCAGGGTTCTGGAAGAACAAGCTTGTAATTTTGAAGAAGCTATTCCGGGAGGGGATGCAAGTTGTACATTCACCTGAATTGAGGGCACAGCAGTAACATGGGGGTTGGGTAAGAGCCTAGGGCTTGCTTAAGTATGGTCACAGTACTTAGCCAAGGATGCTTGACTCTAGACCGCCTCAAGGTAAAACCAGCTGCATTTGGTGAGTGATATATTGTAGAGGGTAACAGAGGAACAGAAGGTTGAAACCACTCCGAGGTCTCTAACTCGTTAGCCTTTGACACAGGAGCAACACTAGGAAAATACAAAAATTATGAAGAGGCAAATTTAGAAGATGGTAGTGTGTTCTCTCGTGGATATATAGGTTTGGGATGCCCCTATATTACTGAGAAGCATAAATACACAAAATATATTATTATTCCTTCCAGGTTCAGTTTCTATTGTTAGATGTTAGCACTTTGAAATGAAGCTATTTCTAGAATTTCCCACTAGAGGTTACCATTTCCTATACTGATTCAGAATAGGAAATAACAGTCGTCCTTGATGATTAAATACCTACTTATATAGTTTAAGTTGCTCTGCGTACACACAGAAGTGAAGATTAACTAAACAAAGCAGCCATTCTGCTTTGATTACCCAGGAAGAAAGAAACTCACCTACACAGGATCCAAAGTAAGATACAGAAAGCTTGTTATAAAAGAGAAAGTTAATAAATCTTAAGTAAATAAAGGCTATCTGGGTCAGGGCTGGATAGTGGCAGATGTCTCTGCATGTGTATTGAAAGTAGGTCTACACTGTGTTGTCACAGGTTGGCCAACTTCACCTCACAAACAAATAATTTTTTGACACAAGGAGTGAAACACTTTAGGTTTGCATAATGATCACACTTATCACAGTGAATTTGTACCTTTACATTATGCATTTTAATTCTTTTTTTTCCCAATTCTCCCATCTCCATTCCCTCTTTGACTCCTTATCTACAATACTTTATTTCCATTTTATCTTTTTTTTCCCATTATTTTTTCTTTTCTTTTCCTCTGCAGCCCCAGTTTCCCTTCTTTTTGAGCAGCTCTTCCCATTTTGCAATCTACATTGTACCAATAAACTTGATGAAAAAAAAAAAAACAAATCCAAAGATGATGCAGACCATATTTGGCTGGCAAAACATGGCATATTTACTTCATTTTGCTGTTTTTAGAAAATATTTGCAAACAATTAAAAGTACTTTGATCTGCAGGTTTACATGTTTGAGTAACATCTCTCTCTAGAGGGCCCACACACTGTTTTGTCAAGTGTGTACTTTTTAAAGTTCTGTCCACACTGAATGCCAAGGTAATAAATTGCAGCACCACCTCTGCACAGGCATGTTTTAAGATGCATACACTCAACACTCCTCTAAATCTAAAATATTTATCATCCTCTTCATCTGTGCTAAAATCAAAGTTCTGTGTCCTACATACCCTTTGCGTGTGTTAAAACAATACTTTACCAAAAGATCTAATTAATAGGATAGCTATGTTTCCCAATAAAAGAGGTGCATTGATGATTTGTCTAAAGCTCATGCAGTATTTTGAATGCTGGTATGGACAATCTGATATTGAATACAGTACCAGAAGAGTGATCGCCTATTTTACCAACTTGCACCTATTAGGATTACTGAAAAATACACTAAAATTCATCTGAAGAATCTAAAATGCAACAGAACAGCCCTCAGAATGGAAAAGAAAGAAGATAGCTACCAGAATATGTGGCTTGGTATCAGGTTTAAAAAAATATTTTTTTTGGCCTGGGGACTGAGTTCAGTGACACAGCACTTACCTGGCAAGTTCAAGGTGCCAAGTTCAAATCCTAGTAAATCCCCCCAATTCACTTATTGACAATTGTACTACAAAATGTTTTAACTTTAGTAATCAACCTTTGTAACAGAATAGCACAGTTCTCTAATATGGCATTCCTTGGTGATAGTGACCATTTGAGATTTGCTGCCATAATATTGAGATTTGTCAATAATATTTTTATATGACTTTAAAGCTTTTTATACTCATTTACCTCTAATTATGTCCCATAAGTGGGATCAAAATACAAAAATAATCTATGTAAATGATTTAGCTGGAAGAAAATTATTTCCTCTTAACGTGCCATGCTCCTTAATCTCAGTGTCAGATTATGTCTTTTCCTAAGGCACATACTGTGCCCTGTTTACTGCTGCAAAGCTCTTGCAGTCTGGGCCTCAGTCCACCTGTTTCATCGTTATTGTACAAATGAAAACCATTTGAAGTGTATTGAAACTAAGGAACATCATGTCTAGAAGGCCATTGTCTAGTAAATTAGCTGCAAAACAATCACCTCTATTGAATTAAAGACCAAATAACATGGACATGGTCACAAATATGTAATTCTGTAATTATGGAATGCTGGAATGCTTACATGTTTTGTTTGGTACATCTTCCATGGAGATGCCAATGAATATAATACTGCACCTGTGAACATTTTATATGTTGAAATAAAAATAAGAAAATGCATCCCTTGTGTTCATAAAAATATAAGTTGTACCCAATGAACCTCTTGGTTGTTTCCTAAACCTCTTTTGCTAAACCTCTTACTGATGTTTCCTAGAAATTCTTTTTCTGCAGCAGAAGTTGTCGCAGCTGCAACACGCCCTCTGAGTTGGGTGAGTAAGGTTCCACGCCTACACTTTGGAGACCTCATCAAACTCTGCTCAATGACATCCACATGACTATTGTTAAAGGCACTAGTCCCTGGTGATACTTCATATGTTAAAGTGCTGGCTGTTTGAAAAGAGTTATAATATTTAAAATATTTTTAGAAAGAATTAACATTTACTCTTCTTTTACCGTGTTTGGTGTGCTGGAGCCTCCTTCTGGTGGTTTTTAGTGTCTTTCTGCCCTGAGGAAAGTATTTTTCAAGACAGGCAGAAAAGGTACTGTGCTTTATGCTTATTCAAGGTAGCAAAAGAAGCAAGCTCTGTGCAGTGAATTTGGGGCAAATAAATCCAGGAGAAGAAATACACTGCAGGAGAGAGGAAGCTATGATAAGGGACATAGCAGCAAAGCGCTTGGTGCCACATTTCCTTCTGTAACACCCATTCCTCAGGCTGTCAGGTCCTGGACGCCCTATCAGAAGCTTGCTGGGAGTCTCCCAAGAAGTCCAGCTGCAGGGCCCTGGAACCTGTTCTGTGCATGCGTTCTGGGACTTTGTACTTAACAGACCACACCTACTGCTCTAGCCAGCTTTTGCACTCCTCAATCTCCATCCCCACACTCATTTCCTCACTAGTGTTTCTGATCTTCAGGTTCAACAGCTGAGACTTGGAAACCAATGTGAGGGGAGACAAGTGGAATAAAATGATTATCAACATTTTGATCCCTGCCTCCAGGTCAGCCAGAACCCATCGTACCCATGTGAAAGGCACTTGCTGTTGTGAGTGGCTCAGGCTTGAAATTTGTCATATGTATGAGGGCAGAGCAAGTCCACAAAGCCTCAAGCAGTCAAGCCACTTCAGTCTTTATGAAAGCATCCTGCCTGGACAATTTCACTCATTTCACAAGGCAACTTTCTGTCTCATGAAACTAACTTTTCAAAAGTATAAATATATGCCCCTATTGTTGTCCTTTGGGTCCTTTTCCCATCAGGCAAGCAGGTATCCACCTGAACCCAGCTCTTGTCTCTTATCTCTCTTTTCCATATTCAGGCCTGTTTCTCCCTGGGGAACACTGAGAGACTGAGGAGTCCCTACAACTTGTAACTCTGGTGAGTCACCCAACCTCCCAAGCAGAGCGATTTGTTGGAAACCCGGAGGACAAGAATCAAGCAATGTGCCTTTTGCAAAAAGGAGAGTCACTCCATGTGGGAATGTTTCAAGGAAATCCAAGTGGTCAAAGAAGACTAGACTTAACATGGCAAATAACACAATTCATAGAAGAAACAACTAGAGGAACTAAAAACTCCTTATATATCCCTAAAAGTAGCTCTTGAGAAACCTTAACTAACATTGACCTATATCTATATCATTAATATCATATCACATCTATCTATTAATCTATCTATTTCTACAGATCAACACAGGTCTTTTACTTGGTCATATACCCATAAGGAAAGTGCAACCAGAAGACAAATTGATGACTTAATAATGATATAGGAAAAAAAAATCTAACTATGAAACGGAGCTCCAAATAGTGATCTAGCTGTTACTGGCAATCTCTAGCTACTCCTATAGTATGTTAGCCTATAATCATGAGAGATGATTGATTCTATTCCCATTAGGTCTTCAAAAATGTGTTCTCAAGCTCTTCTTGAGACATTGACATTATGTTATTTACTATGCTTTCAAGTACCTGTAGGTCAAAAAGTTAGCTTTTTCTATTGGTGTGCCTATAGGATAAAAAATGGTAATGGAAACATTTTAGCTCCTAAGCCTCATTTCCCTTGTGATGTGAACCAACTTTCTATTATCTACTTTAGATTTCATGTTATCTGGAGCCAGTCACTAAAATGTGTACTCAGATCCTCAGAGTAGAGGCTACATAAATGTTCTAAACCCTATGATAAGAAATGTAATGGTTCACTAGTACACAGAAGCACAAATACCTTTATTTAGTATATCTGCTGTTCAGTTTGACATAGATCTGCAGCTCTCAATCTCTTACATGTCCTGACTGCCTGGTTTATGGTCCCACAACATCGAGAAATGGAGTGGAGAACCAGAGGTTTGGAGAGTTTGAATAGGAATAAGGAGGGAAGAATAGTTCCTGGATTCCCAGAAAGCTGTCCAGACATTGGTCCAGAATGGGTGGTCACCAAGTCCCTTTTTCAGGGTAATTTGTACAGCAAAGCCACAATGTAGGTATAAAGTGAGTCAGGCCACCATCATCTTCTAGTATGACAAGTTCAGCCACTTAGATAACACCAATATGATAGGGAAACAGGTTATGTGAGCCTTCATGGAAAGAACAGAGGCATCTTGAGGAAGGGAGGTGACCAGGTGCTCTGGTTACTCGCCCACCTGGGCAACTGATACCATGTGGACTTAATGGTCCAGGTCGTACTACTTATGGCACAGTGTCATCTAAAGTTATTTCTTATGCTGTAGGGAGATATGCATGCCTGGTCATTGCATCTATATTTTGTGTCTGAGCTTCTTCTTGGGATTGCAGTTCCTCTCTACCTACTTATTATACATTCAAGTTTCTCTAAATATATACTATGATACTTTATAGCCAATAAGAGCTCAGAATATGTATGACAAATAAGCATGAATGAGAATTCGGGGAAAATGATATACATTCTGTGACTAAAAGAAATGTCTATTAGATAACAATTCTCTTCAATTATTGAAGAGAATTGGAGACATGACTTAATATATACTTTACTTAAAATGTTTATTTTCATTTCCTTTGATAATCTGCTTTGAAATTCCCATGAGATCGATGCTTTGACTGCTGGTGTATCACTCCAGGAGCATATCTGCATGTGGCTTTGAAAAATAAAAATAAAAAACTAATAGTATGGACACATGCCTTTCCTTGTAAAATGAGCCAGTATCTTTCTTCAGGTGCATCATCCTTTTCTCCTATGACAAAAATCAAGCTTGCTATAGATTTCAAATTCTGTTAGTTTCTACTCCTTCAAAAAATATCCCTAGCTCCATAAAATAATTTTTCTTCCTCAGTATGTTCTTTAAACTCTACCCAATAAAACCCTTTACACCTATTAAAAACTAAATAGAAGGATATATGATTGAATTTTTTTACCAACGTATTATTTACTTCCTGAAATCATCTGACATTTGGTATTGATACTTAGTTGTCTCTCTTTGATTTGAATATGCTCAGTCATATGAATTCCTACTTTGCAGACCATTTATTTGGACCTTTCTTACTATCTGTTTGTTTGTATGAGAGAGAGAGAGATAGACAGATAGAGAGACAGACAGAGAGACAAAGACAGACAGAGACAGAGACAGAGAGAAGGAGAGAATGAATTTCAATTCACCTTTCCTTATAGTAGGGTATTATTCCTTTGGGCCTAATCAAGAGTCTTTGCATTGAATTATGGTAAAATACAGATTAAAACATATGACTGATAATTCTATACCCCTTAACGATAACCTGGGCTCCCACCCAGGTTAATACAGTTTATACTTCTGTGCTTCCAAGTTTCTTATTTATAAATTCAAGAAGATGTGCTTATCTCAAAGATTGGCCATAAGAATTTGGTATTTATAAAATCTGGCCAACATAGTACCTTCTGTAGAATTACTCAAGTAATTGCATGTGCAAAGTAATTGCTCCAGTAAATTTTAATTATCAACTTGACTGGATTAAGTGACTCCTGGAGGGGCACTTGGATAATGGAGATACTGTATTCATAAATGGTTTAATTTACTTCTATTCATATCTGACTGTTAGAAAGTGGAGTGTGGTTAGATCTGGGTCACTGGAGCATGAGGTCAGAGGGCATCTCTCTCGCTGGCACTTCTCTACTTCTGTAATCATCCAACCACAGACTGAAATCTTTCATTCTGTGGGACAAATACATCCTTCCTCTTAATTTTGCATGTCGTGTATTTTGTCGCAGAAATAGGAAAGTTGACTAGCACTGTGAAGGAGGTAGTGGGGAACATCAAAATGATTTTTCTTCCTTGTTAGGCAACCATCTCTTAAAGTGTATAGAAATAAGAAATCTCTTTTCTTTTCAACTTAATTCCTAACTTGTGCACCTCCAGTATAATCATGTATTTCATTTCTTTATTTTTACTTAAAATTTAGAAGCTTTCAGTTTATAATTTCTAGATTCTTTTTGCTTCATTTTGAGATTTAGTATAGCTTCACCTTCTACTCTGTTGTCTCTCTATGGAGATCAACACAATTATTTTTGACCTGAAGTTCTTCCTAAGACGATAAACCTACAGTGTGACCATGAATATCGTGGATCATTTTCTTGGTACCTGACCATAGAATATGATTACGTGGATCATGACCCTGAAGCTCTAGTATAGCCAAGGAATTTCCTGGTGATTAATAGCATCTGTAGTTATTTGCCCTTGGACAGCTAGGAGGGTATTCTCATGGCCTTGTTTAAGTGTCAGTGTCTGGAGGACTTCAAAATTATTTCCTTTCCTATAGTATGTTATTCCCTAGACACCCTTAGAATTTGTAGATATTATTTATGCTGGAGGCTGAGTTTTTGGAACGGGGGATGTAATCATTTTTTTCTTCCCTAGGGGTCATTGATTCTGTAGAGGATGAAATATGGAATCCACAAACACAACAGTGGGGAGTGAACGGAGTGCAGCTCACTAATTAGGACAAAGAAAAGCTGTCCTAATTAGTGAGGTTCCAAGGGAGGGTGAGGAGTAGATACCTAAGCTCAGGTGTTTTTTTGTGTTTCATTGGGTTATTTTGGTGGGTACGTAAAAATGACACACTTTCAGAGAAGAATCCTTTGGTACTTCTGTGTGTGTTGGCTGGGCTTGATTTGACTAATCAAATGTAGTAAGAAAAATTTGTTTTTTTTCCAAGTTTTGAACCTAGGATTTTTTTTTTTTTCATGAAATCAGGGATTGAACGCAGGCCCTTGCACTTGCCAGGAAGGCACTTATTCAAGCCGGGCGTGGTGGCGCATGCCTGTAATCCCAGCACTGGGGAGGCTGAGGCAGGAGGATTGTTGTGAGTTCGAGACCAGCCTGAGCTACAAAGTGAGCTTAAGGCCAGCCTGAACTGCATAGTGAGACCCTGTCTCAAAAAAGACAAAAAAAAAAAAAAAAGGAAGGCACTTATTCTACTGAGCCATCTCCTAGGCCTGCCCATGAGCCTAGATATTAAGAAGCTTGTAAATTCTATCATTTTTCCCTAGAACTCATTACTGTCATCCTTTGAACAAGCCCATGTTATCCTTTTGGAGAACGAGACCCAAGCAGGGGCAGAAATCAGTCATCTCCATGAGTCCTCTTAGTTCACATGTGGCTGTGGGAGTGGGGCAATAGCCCTGGAACTGGGCAACGCAGCCCAGGTTGATGGGACTGTCTGCTCACCCACACACTAGGTGGACAGAAATGCGTTAAGTCCTTGGATGTTAGGATGTTGTATCACAGGCCACAGATAAGTGTGACCATGAGCCATGTCTTCCAGGAAGAAGTGATCAGATCAGTATGCATTTCCATTGCTACCATGGTTGCCATCATCCATCTGATATTTTTCTCCTTTTTCTGTTTCGCAACTTCATAATTTTAGGTTTATCATGATGGGATCAAGACCGTTTCTTAGAATAGCTGCGCACTGTTGTTCCCCATGTTTTGTGTGCTCACACTTGCTGGCTCTACAGGGTGTGTTTCTGTGTGTGAACCACATACTTTGGAATTTTTCCTTTTGAAATTTATTATTTTTATGGGTACTTGCTTGTAGTACATTTATCGTGGGCACTTGGTACGTGTACATAGTATTTCTCAATTATTTTTCTCTTTGTTGCTCTGCCTCCTCCGCCTCCCAGCATCTCTTAGACACCTTCTTTATCTGTTTACTCTCTTATCTGGTTCCTTGGCACTGAGTCACATGACTCTAGCCTCTGCCTCTATCTCTAGATTCACATGGCCTTCTCTTTTTTCCTGTGTCTGTCTGTCTGTCTTTCTGAGATAGGGTCTTGCTGTGTAGCCCAGGCTGGCTTTCAACTCACTGTGTATCCCAGGCTGTAAAACAGATGTATATCTGTATGGTTTCATACATGTATACATGTATATATGTGTCTATAAGTATGTATTATACATATTTGTATTACATGGTGATCACATTGTTCAAATTTCAATAATTTGCCAGCTTGTCACTACCAATGTGTATGTTTGTCTTTCTAATTTTTATACTGTACCACTACTGAAAATTGTCTGTGATGGTGTTTCACTGGGCTCATACAACTTGCAGGTGGACAAATTTAATGGACTATTATTGCACAAGCATGTTACCTTACTGCGGTATAGTTTGAACATAAATGAAAATATTTTTGGAAGATGGCTCAGTGGAATAAGCGCTTCCCTGGCAAGCACAAGGGCCTGAGTTCATTCCCTGGTTTCACCAAAAATAAAAAATAAAAAATAAAAATAAATAGAAATAAACAATCTCAATATTGATTATTGTGAAAATAAGACCATGGTAGAGCCTACCAGAGAACAGTGCATTCCACAATCTCACCTGCTTCTTATTTGAATATTTTCCCACATGACCTATCTGGTTGACAAATAGCTGATTGTCATGAAAGAGGGACAGGAGGGAAACAAGCTATTCTTCAGAATTCCAGTGAGTTGAGGGACGGGGAACCCTGTGCTCTCGCAGGAGCTGTGCATGCCCAGGGCAGCATCAGGGTCTCTGACTTCTTTGCAGGCAGGACTGGTCAGTGGAAAATGGCTTTATTCGTGCCAACAGCAACTCTGTCTGTACGTGTCACCTCTATAAGTACGATGGATCGTGAAGATACTTGTGTCAAGTCTAGATGTGGAATCTTCAGAAAATAGCTTTTTTTTTCTTTCTGAAGCTGACTATGTCATATGAGAAGATTTAAAAAAAAAAACACTTTCTGCTCACTATCTTTTAGATTAATGAATATTTTGAACCATTCTCATGAGAGATAGGGAAATTATTTCCACTGGAACTTTAAGACCTAAAACTGCTCTATTTTAAATTAAAGAGGTCTAAAATTTGTCAAGCTTATCAAAACTGCATGAGCAAAGGAGAAGTACAAGTTTATAATTTATTATGGAGCACATTAATTTCTTAACACGAATAATGTTTTCTACTTCATTACTGCTGGTGTGATCCTTGTGGAAAGAGAAGCAAAAGAATGAATATGGGTCAGGATAATAGCTTTTGCAGGGAATGCAGAAATTTCTCTGCCTGATTAGTATGATGAAAATTAATTTCATTTCATTGGCATTGCCTGGGCTGTAGCCTCTGTGTCCCAAGCCAGAGGTATAATCAAAAGTATTTAGAAATTAAATCTAAATTTTAACTATATCTAGAAAAATTTTGCACAATTTGTCTAATAAGGTTAGAAAAGCACTGAAGAAAAGGTGATATCAGGATGAAAATAAATGACAATCTAAATTTTATGTAAATGAAGCTCTCATGTATAGCCCTTGGTGATAAAAATTTACATAATGAACTCTTGAGGCTTGGAAAGAGGATTTTCACACAGAACATTTTAAGGCCTGCTTGGCTTCATTTCGCTGCTGGTACAAAGCTAACAGGAGAGAAAGAAGCTTCAGAAGAAAGTGCTTAGTTTGTCAGCAGTATTTAGAGAGTATGTAAGGGCTTTGCTTGAATATTTAGTCTTTCTAGAGATCACAAAATATTTCCACAGAATTAGGCTTGGGGCAAAAATGAAATAAAACATTTAGTTATAAACTCTTTTTCACAATCTTTGAAAAGTTGAAATTGTTACCTTAGTTAGACTCTCAGCTGGACCAAAATTCTTCTAGTGTCCTAAGGACATTATTCCACAGCAGCTTGGCAGAAAGATAGGGTCTGCGTCCTTCTTTATTCTTTCTCCTATTTCTTTCTTTCTCTCTCCTTTATTTACCCTCCCTCCCTCCCTCCCTTTCTCTCTCTTTCTCTCTGCTTATGTAACTGCACCTTGGCCTCTCCTCCCTAAATGACCTTTATTTAAATTCAGCAGAAAGAGATAATCTATGTCCAGCACTCCAATTAAAGATCTAGAATTGTCTTTCAGTGATGAGTGCTCTGTTATATTTGAAGGGCTTCTTTCAGGGTCTGCTGACATTTCCTAATTACTTACAATGGTTTCCATGGCATGGAACTAACCCTAAGTCAGTCACTGTACCCAGGAGATGTCCATGTTCTGTATCAGGCATTTCTGAGCAGCGTGAATAATCTGTTGTGCTTGGACTATTTCCACCAGAACAACCTGTGAAGAAAAAAAGGGCCTATTACTAGACAGAGAAATTAATGTGGGCCCGAGAGAAATATCACGTGTCTCCTCCATCTTCAATGCATCCTGTAGCCTTTTTACAGACTGGCAGCCTGTGAATTGTGTTCTTCCCTCTCCCACCATCAGCCCTTAAATATCACACATGGCCCTTTGCTAGACTGCTCATTTCATTTCTTATTTCTTTTTTCCAGCAAACACATATCTCTTACAAACACTCCATTAGTTTTAATATTTGTCTCAGGGCTCTGGTATGTTTGAAGGGTTTCTCTAAGGTCTGCTGACATTTCCTGATTGCTTACGATGCCCTATTTCTGTTTTCCTCCTGGGCCATCATTCTTGGAAAGCCATCCGCTTCATCAATATTCTTTAACACTGTTTGGATTTGTGGTTGTGCATTCAAGCAGAAAGGGAGGCCTACCGACATAAACAGAATCTCATGTCTGTGCTTTTTCAGGAGCCAGAGAAATTCAAGGCAAGCAGAGGAGCAAGCTTAGACAGGCAGGCTGCCCCTTCATAATGGGATGAGTAGGACACAACTCTTAGAGTAAATCTGGACATGCTCTGGTAAGAAAGAAGAGACAAATTGTTGAATATGTGTAGCTATGGCAGGCACCTCTCTAGAAGAGCATAAATTCAGAAGCATTTTTATCCGAGGCTGAGAAGCCAAAGCCACCACACTAATTTAGGTCTCAGTAACAGGCAGTATTCTGTGTTGATCCTGTAAGCTGGCTGGTCATCGAGCATACTCTTAGATGACCTAAGGTGGTCCAGGCTTTTCCACCAAGACTAGTATCATAGGGTGAATTCTGTCTTGAAGCTGCTTTTGTAGGTAGAGTTGGCCTTGGCCAGTACATAGTTCTGAGACTCTGGTAGTGAGTTCAAATTCTTGATAGTTCTGGGCTTACCTTGTCCATGTGGTCATGTGTCACAGAATGGCTTGGTGTGGCTCAAAAACCTCCTTTTCTCCACCAACTTTCCCCAGCTCCTTTTACTAGTTTTGGAAGATACTTGCCCGTTCCTACTACAGTGGTGATTCTAGAATGTTAACTTTACAACATTGTCATCCTTCCTACTGCTACTGGATGGCATTCCCTTTCATAGTCGGACATTGAATTGAAAGAATAATTTTTAAACATATAAAGTATTAATAAGGTTACTAATTTTGCCCCTGTATTTGTCATATTTGACAAATATCAAGGAAGATATAGTGCAAGTGTGTATAGCTCCGGGCTCCTCATCCTTTGGACCAGTCAAAGATCCCACTAGATAATGTTTATTCACATGTTGGTCACTTTCCATCCTATTTTCATCAGCATTGGCTCTACTTGCATTCTTATGGTACCAAGTAAATTAATCTCTTAAAGTCACTGTCATGTCTTCAAAGTATAGTGGGAAGTGATATATGTTTTTGGTGTGTTATAGTTCAAAGAATTTTGTGCCAGGAATTAAAGAGTCATAGGCATTGCTAAGTAGACTGTGAGATTCAATCTCACATCTAAAAAACAAAGATGCTCATTTTTTAAACTTTTATTCCAAGTATTGGTTGACTGTTGGGTTGTGTCTCAGTGGCTTGCTCTGAATGTTTTTGATAGATTTTAGATGACTTTTACATTAGCAAATTTCCTAATGCTGAGAAAAAATGTCTGACACTCATCACTTAAAAAAGGAGGGAATCAATTTTGCTCATGGATTTGTGGGGTTCCCCCCATATTTGGTCAGCTCCAAGACAGAAAAGACCTGGTAGGAGGGGTAGGGTGGGGGGATCTGATCTGCCTGTAGTCAGGAAGTGGAGAAGGAGGAAGACAGAGCCATGGGCAAAACACACCCTTCTAATCCACAGGATTCCCCACTAACCTGCCTTTGAAGCTATGCCCTAAGACTGAACTCAACTTTGTGGGGGAAATTTAAATCTAAACAATAACAGCTTGTGAAGAAAAGATGCAACTATATTAAGGTCTTAAGGAGCATCTTTTATGTTCCCATGCATCCAGAATTTTTTCATCAAAGGAATAGGCTTTACTGGAGGAAGAAAATCCGACTAAGCATCAGGACATTATGTGTTCCAAACATGGTGGCAAGGCTCTTATAAATTTTGTCATATGATCTAATATAAGAGGCAATAAGATTACTTAAATTTCATAAAAGAGAAAAAGCTAAAATGGGAGTTTGCCCAAGCATGCAAACTATGAAGTGATAGAATCTAGTTCTCAAAATCAATTTGGTCTGATTGCAAGGTGTATTCTTTCTGCATTATTCTATATCTGGTCCTTTCTGGACAATAAATGAGAAAAAATATTGGACTTTATGAGGGACATTATCAAGTGTGACAGAATAGCATTACAGGAGTAGCTTCTATGTTATTATACTTTCACAGTATGTATTTGAATCCATCATTAAAATTTTACTTCCTTTCAATGAAATAGTTGTGAGGTAATGAGTGTTACCAAAATTAGGGTTTAAAACTTTGTATCATTCCTCTGAAAGTTTCTTTGTTTTAAACTTTATTATGGAACACTGTTGCTCTGTTCTTCATCTTTATGATTACAAAAGTGAATACTGCAGTGATTCAGCCTTTTTGGAAATGCTGACTTATAGTCACAGGCACACGAATGTCTATGATCTGTGCCAACACACCTACTTATACGGGACTATTTGGAGCAAGGGAAGCTTGCTGTTTTTTCTACCAAATTTATGACAGTAAAATCCATATTTTGACTTCTGAATTATATTTCATTACCAAATCATAGATTCTGTTCTTTTTTCATAGTAGCATTCAGAGAAAAAAGAAATAGAAAATTATGACACACTTGTCTAGGGATTTAAAAAAAAACACTTTTTTTTTCTTTCTATGTTAGGGAAGGGGCTACAGGATGTTACAGATCTCATACTAGATCGGCCTCGTAGTGATCCGCATGTTTATAACCCTCCCAATAGCTGGGATTATAGGTGTGCACCACCATGGCCTGTCTCAGTTGCCATCTCAGTGCACTCCACAGGGGCAGGGCTATCAGTGTAGGCCTAGGGATCGAACCCTGGCCCCTGCACCTGTTTGTAGGTGCTTTAATCTGCTAAGATATTCAGCTGGCCCCAGGGATCTTAAACTCTTCTACATCTTCCTTTGTCTATTCCAATTTATACTGTGTAATTTACTAGATTTTCAGGGGGCAGAAAAATTTGAGAATTACCTATATATTTATTTAAATTGTATTATTAAATAAATTAACATTTATTTAAATTTGACAACTTGTGTATTTAATTAAAGTCCTTCTGTACATTTCCCTGAAATCTTGAGTGTTGCATTTAAAAATCAAAGCTTTTATTTTCTACTGTTTGAGGTGAGAATGTGTGAGTGAAAATTTATAGTGTCAATCATTTTAACATGTCATAAGGAAAACATCAAAAGAACTTGAGCATAAGACTGTTGAGCTATGTAGTTGCAGTGAGTGGCTGCTGTCTGTTGGCTTCTACGTGGCATTTTACACTTACGCTGGTGAGAACCAAAATAATAGTTTATCTTAATGAGAAAAAAATAAAATAGCAATGAAACAGTTTCAAATTGGTTAGCAGGACAGTAACAATGATTAATGCATTGCACATTGTTGTTTTCATAGTAGTTATTCAGAAGACAAAATATTTGCCTTTAAATTGTATTCATTTTTATTTTTTCTTTTAAGTTTTTACGCTATGGAGATTATATGATATTTCCACATGTAGGTCTGATTTATTTCACTTATGAGTATATCTTTAAATGGCATCCAGTTAAATATGAAGTCTTCAAGTTTATCATTCTTTATAGTTGAGTAATGCTCCATTGTATAAAAATACCACATCTTTTTCATCCACTCTCAGGCGATAGGCATCTTGGTTGTTTCCAAGATGTTGCTATCACAAATTGTGCTCCTATAAGTACAGGTGCACATATATCACTATACTATGATGTTTTCAGTTTCTCTGGGAAAATTCCCAGTAGAGGGATAGGTGGTTCGAATGGGATTTCCAGTCCTAGCTTTTTAAGGAGTCGCCACACTGATTTCCATAATGGTTGCATTGCCTGTCCTCTGGATAACCCACAACTATTATGGACTACTGGACTATATTGGATTATTTTGCTGAATTCAGGTACCTACAATATTTAAATGGCAGTGGAACACCCATCTCTGACAAAACTAAACAAAAAAAAGGGATACAAATAAAGGACCATTTTGTATCTGTATATGCAAAATATTTAAGGTAAATGCACAGCTACTTTCCCTTAATTCAATGAATAGAAAGATTTGTTCTAATAACTTTGTGCACAGAATATCATGTCTGCATTTTGTACTGTGAATAACCTCTATGAAGTCAACAATATGCAATGTAGTAATTATTGAAACTGTCGTACTAATTGGTTTTGAAACTGTCTCACGGATATTGGTTTCTCAATAAAATTTATAAAAAGATAAGAAAAATGTTAAAAAATAAAGTAAATGTTCTTCATATTGCCTTCATGATGTCGACTCTGCTATCTGATTATTAAGGAGAAGTAGCAATAGGCGCAGCATATGCAAACCTCGGGTGTCCCATGTAGTTTCTTGGGCATAGACTACAGAAGGGTGTGGAGGCAGAGGTGGAGGGAGCTGCATGTTCTGTAAGATGTTTTCCCTCCATGAAAGGACAAAGCAAAGATAGTTTTTAAAGAAGACATTAAGATGAGAAACTGTCCATTTTGTGTCTCTATGATTCTATCTGCATCATATTTTAGTGCTAGAAAGATGGGATTCGATGTAAAACAGCAAATTTAGGAAGTCTATTCTGTATTCAATATATACTTAAGTTTTATAAACCATATCTTAAGTATTTCTCCCTCACAAACCCTATCTAGCTTATGATACAGATATTCCTCCCATAGCCACACAACAGAACAGATAAAAAGTTAGCATGGCTTTTAAAGTTACAATTTCTAGACACACATTTCACCATCTGAGCAGGATGCAAATATACATCGTGAGCCCATAATATTAAGCTGAGCTGTAAATGGATAGGGTCGACAATTTCTTTGAATAACTCCCTATGGTTGCAGAATGCGGGACTGTGTTGGATTGTGGTGTCGAGTTCAAGCACCTAAGGTAGTTGAATGTCAACGGAGTGCCCACTTTTGACAGGTATAGACAAAGGAAGGGTTGTAGAAAGAA
>PVKA01037534.1:0-20930 GCA_004027165.1 Ctenomys sociabilis | reverse complement strand
ATCCACTGTGCCAGTCTATTTCTCTTAATTGGAGAATTGAGTCCGTTTACATTTATGGTTATAATTGAAATGTGCTGACTTATGTTTGTCATGATATTTAGCTGGTATTGTTTACTCCTTTGTAACCTGTGTTTAATTGACTGTCCTGTTTAGTGGGTTCCTTCCATTCTCTTGCATGGAGTTCTGGTCGTTGTGGTCTGTCTCTAGAACCTCTTTCAGCAGCCTGTGAAGGGATGTTTTGTCGTCATGAAATTCTTTAGTTGTTCTTTGTTGTGGAAGTATTTCACTTCTCCATCAAACTTGAAAGAGAGTTTTGCAGGGTATAGTAGTCTGGGCTGGAATTTGTTTTCATGTAGGACTTGAAGAACTCTGCTCCGTGCTCTCCTTGCCTTCATTGTTTGTGTAGAGAAGTCGGCTGTAATTCTGATGGATTTTCCTTTGAATGTGAGCTTCTTCTTCTCTCTAGTAGCTTTCAGTATATTATTTTTGTGTTGGATTTCTGCGATCTTAACTATTATATGTCTCGGTGTGTTTCTACTTGGGTTGAGGTTATTTGATGTTCTGTATGCTTCAGTGACCTGAATATTGGATTGTTTCCTCATATTTGGGAGGTTTTCTGCAATTATTTCTCCCCAAATTCTTTTTATGTCATTTGTATTGACTCCTTCATTCTCGATGATACCAATTATTCTCACATTGTTCATTCTGGCGTTATCCTGCAGGTGATGGATTATTTTTTCCTGCATTCTCGTTGTTTTTAAGAGATCCTTTCTCACCTTTTCACTAGCTGCTCTGTCATCTTCAAGATCTGAAACTCTGTCTTCGCTTTCACTCAGATGGTTTTGTAGACTCGTGATTGCTATTTTTAGTTCTTCTATATCTCTTTGACTGTGTTTCATGTGTTCTATTTCTTTTCTGTATTGGTCATTCAAGGAATCCATCATATTTGTGATCTCCTCAATTTTTTTATCCATGTCTTCTTTAGAGTTAGTTATTAATTCTTTTTCTGCTGTGTTTCTTCCAAGTTGGATTTCCTCTGTATATTTCTGGACTTGTTTCGGTATTTCAGATCCAATGACTTCAAAAAGTTCTTTTTTGATTTCAGAACTTATTTCTGCTTTGAGTTCCTCATGATCTTTCTGCTGTTGTTTCTTTGCTTCAGATGCTGTTAATTCATATATATCAGTTGGAATAGTGCTCTCTGCACTTGTTCTGGGTGAGCATCGTTTTTCCACCCAATGTTTCTGGAATTCATACTTTATTTCAGATACTATGTATTCAAATATTTCTTTTTTAATTTGGGGAATTACTTCTCGTTTTATTTCCTCTATAGCTTTCTGCTGTTGTTCCTTTGCTGCTGTATCTGTTATTTCATTTGTTGCAGCTGAGCTAGTGTCCTCTGCCCTTCCTGATGGATTCGAAGTCTGGGATTGCAGTTTTCCCCTTCTCTTTGTCATTTTGTATAGCATTGACCTTTGACCTTTGGTGTAGAGCTTTGGTGCAGCTATAACCTTAGCTTGTTATGAGATTCGGGTGCCAGTCTATTAAGTTTGAGATTTTCCAGGTATGCCTATCCTGGGTCTAGCTGTTGTGTTCAGTTCCTTTTTTGGTACAGCTCCTTTGGTTCCCCTCTGTTGGTTCCCGGGGTCAGCCCTCCTGTGTCAGGCAGGTCGTTCCCCAGGTGGGTGCGCCTGGGCTTTGGTGGGTCGTCTGGGCTCACAAAAGGATAGTGGATGATCTTATTCACTCAGTAGGCTGTACTGAGCCGGCCAGCTTGTGCTGGGTCCGGGTCTTCCGGGCGTAACCCGAGAAGGCTGGGAAAGGTCCCTCTGGTGCAGTGGGCCTGGAGCCCTCACTCACAGGCCAGGCTGTGCTGAGTTTTGGTCAGTAGCGTGGGACCGTGGATTGCTGAGAAATGTCCCTCCGGCGTGGCAGGCTTGGAGTTCTTGCTCCAGGCCGACCTGCACTGGATCTAGGCCTGTGGAGTGGGACCGGTAATCACCTGGAAATGTTTCTCTGGCACAGTGTGCCTGGAGCTGTCACCGGGCCACCGGGGTGTGGCAGGCAGCTTAATCCCTGGGTAATGTATCTCAGGCACGACGGGCCTGGAGTTGTACACTCACTGACCTTTGATGCCCAGAGAGTCGGGGAAATTCCCACTCAGTCAGTGGGCTTTAGGTCAGGGGATCCGGGGAGGTGTTGGTGAGTGGGTCCTGAGGTTTCAGGCTAGTCACTCGCTTGGAGGGGTTGGGGACAGGGATCTGCCTAGCGCGCGTGGGAAGAAGCCAAAGGCTCTCCCTCAGACTCACCATACTCTCACTGATCTGGGAAGCCTGGTGAGTCCTGTAAATTCGGTCTCACTCAGAGAGCTTGGCGGGGGTTCCAGGAGGCCGCTGGAGTCAGCCACTGTCTCAGGCCGGTCTCTGGCTGGGCGGGGGCGGGCGGGATGGAGCAGGATGGCGGAGTTGGCCGAGCTGTCTCTGGCCGGTCTCAGGGGCTGGATGGGCGCGGGCGGGATGGAGGAGGATGGGGCAGTCGGCCGAGATGTCTCTAGCTGGTCTCTGGGGCTCTCAAAATTATAACTCGATCTTACATAACCTTTAAAATCATAAGGGCAAGTGCCTGAGCATACTAAGTGGAGTCTGCACATCTTACTTATTGCATGGCTTAGTGTGCCTAAATAAGATATTTTCTAAAAATACTCAGAATATTTATTGTGGTGTGAGACAAAGATAACATGATGAATCTGGATCTTAGCAATTGAAAGAGTAGTGCATAATTTATATTAACTTCATTGGTAAGCGTTCTTCTTCTTCTTTTTTTTTTTTTTTTTTTTTTTTTTTCAGTACTGGGGATTGAACTCCGGACCCTGCACTTGCCAGTCAAGAACTTATTCTACTGAGCTATCTCCCTGTCCTGAAGCAAAAAAAAATTTTTTTTTTTTTTTGCAGAACCAGGGATTGCATTCAGGCCCTTGCACCTGCCAGGGAAGCTCTTATTCTACTGAGCCATCTGCCTGGCCCTCCCAAGCAAATTTATATCAGCAGTGCTTTTCTGACTTTTCTCCTGGTCTCTCATGTATTTATCATGTCTTTGCTGATATTTCTAAAGTATGTTAGCCTCCTCTTGATTTTTTTAAAAAAGCTAGTTGCTTTGACACCTACTTTTCTCTCTGTATATAAACTCTGCCCATCTCTGTTACAATATCACATACTGCGTTCTTTTATCTAAACTATAGTCACTGTGCTTCTGATATTCTCTGCAAGTGACAGTTTTTTGCATTTGATCCTAGTTTACCTTTTTTCTGCTAATTATCATAGCTAAACTTGCCTCACTTTTTGCAATATTTTTGTTTTTTGCCATCTTTTTTCTTCCACTTTCTGTTGTTATTGATGCATTCTTTTATGTACTTCGTTTCTAAAATTTAAAATTTTTAAAACATGATTTTAATTGGCTGTTATTACAGTTAATGCTGTATAACCAGTGCTTCTCAACTTTGTAGCTTATAAGGACCCAAATTTATTTTTCCTGACAGTAGTTTGTATGTAATTTGATATGGCTCTACTTCTGCTCAAACATTTAATTCAGGTCCATTACAGTTATTTCCAAATCAGTAATACAGATGATATCTCTCATTGTGGATGGCCTCAGACACTAAAGAAAAGAAGCCATCCTCTCTGGTAATAATGTTAGCTATCTCATGTCCTGGTCCAAAGGACTAGAATAGGTCTCTAGAGTTGGCTGCTAGGGGGAGAACAGGGTTGGTCACTAAAACACCAGCCCATCATATTATCCCCTCTTATTGTTCCTTATAATCCATAATGCCTCAGTTTATATAAAAAAATGTAAGTTAATCATCCTTTGCAACTTTCAGTTGGTTTTTGTTGTTACTAAGTTAACTTGAAGACAAAATTATTTAAAAATTTTAAACAGAAATTTGTAACTTGGAGCCAAATAGTTTACTGGCTCTCTCTGTCCCTTTCACACTTCCATTTTGTAAGTCATTAAGAAAAATAGTGAGTGACAGATCATTATCCCCAATGATTCCAAATTCTGAACAGAAATTTACAATCTTGGAGGATTTTCAACTAATGGGTGTTTTTCAAATATTGTTTATATTGCAAAAAACCATTAATTTCATATAACTTTATGCAATTATGTGATACAGGGTAACAATTTGATTTGAAATGTATAATATTAAATCAAGGTAAATAGCTTTCTTGCCTTAAATATTATCAATTCCTTGGGTTAGCACCCCTCAACTCCCTCTTTCCTTGTTCTACATGAAATGTATAAGGCAGTTTTACTATTTTGAAACATTAGTACCTATTTCTCTTACACTTATTTGGGTATTTATTATCAACTCCCCTCTCCATTATAAGTTCTAGTCTCTAGTAATGACTGTTTTCCTCTCTACTGAGTTTTCTTTTGTGAATAAAAGAATAAAAATATGACGTTCTCTCTTCTGTGTCAGACTCATTTCACTTGACATAATGTCCTCTAGTGCAAACCATGTTGTCACCAGTAATAGGGTTTCTTTAAGGTTCTCTCCTCTTCTGTTCCCTGCCCCTCTTTCCTCTCCCCTTCCTTTCACTTGCCTTAAATACCTTCTCTTTTCTAGCAAGGAGTATCCCCAGAGCCTTTATATACTAACCAAGATATGTGCCTCTGAGCTATACCTCACAACCTTCTTGTTTGTTTATTTATTTATTTTGATTTGAAAAAGAAATGTCCTAAATTGCACAAACTGATTAAGCTTGCAATGCTGCCCCGCAAGCCTCCTGGATGGCAGTGGCTACAAAGTCGTGCCCCCTCACCTGGCAGGATTTCATGCACTGTGACTCACCAGCATCACCTCATGGAGACGCACTACATTTCCTCTACTCCTGTATTTAAAGATGCCGTGGTAGATTCCACCTCATGGCTGTTATGAATAATGCTTACGCAATCATGTGAGCGAATGTCCTTCTTTTATGTGCTGCTTGCCCTTCTTACAGATGTATCCCAGCAGCAGGATAATTGGACAAGGTGCTACTTCTCTGTTTTTTTGTTTTGTTTTGTTTTTAGACTTTAGGAACTTACACAATGTTTTCCCTAATAGCTGTAGCAATTTGCATATCCTCCAACAGAACAAGAGCTAGCCCTTTCCTATATTGTCACCAGCATCTGTTAATTTTTGCATTTATTTTTATTATAAGCCTTTTGTACTAGAGCACATGTATTTTGAATATATTTTGTTAAGTTTTATTTTCATATTTATTTGTTAAAAAGTTTTAATTTTACCTAGTCATTTCTTCATTAACCTATTACTTATTCAAGAATATGTTGTTTATTTCTCATCTATCTTCAGAAGGATGAATTCCCACCTTTTTTTTTTTTTTTTTTTTTTTTGCGGACCTTGGGAATAAACTCAGGCCCTTGCACTTGCTAGGGAAGCACTTATTCTACTGAGTCATTGCCACGGCCCCCTAATCTCCACCTTTGATTTCTAGTTTTATGTCATCCTTGTCAGGGACAATGCATAATATGCTTTTATTATTTTCTTTTTTTGTGGCCTAATGTATGGTGTGTCTTGTGTAATCTCCTATGTCTTGATCAGAATGTCTATTCTGCATCTGTTGGATGAAGTGTTATGTACATGCTTGTTAGGCCCATTTGGGGGGGGTGTGTGTGCATGTGTGTTTGTACTTGTACATGTGTGAAGCCTCTGAGCCACGTCTCCCATCCCTTTCACTTTTCTGACACATCTTTAATGTTTCCCATATTGTCCTTAAAGTAGAACATGCTTGCCTCAGCTTCCAGTGTGTCTGGGATTACAACTGCACACCAACACATTCAAGTCTTCTATATTTCATGATTAGATTTTAACATCAGTGTTTCTTTTTTGGTTGCTTTTTTGGTCTGGATGATCTGTACATTGATGAAGGTAAGACATTGTTTCAAAATGTTATTATTCTAATGTTAATCTTTTTACATCAGACAGTGTTTGCTTTATATATTTGAGCACTCTTGCACTGACTGCGTATAGAATTACAATTATTATTTTCTCTTGTTGAATTGACTTCCTATGCCTATTTATAAAATTTGGAAGTAAAGTACATTTTATGTAATAAAACTATAGCGATTTCTGGCCTCTTTGTGATTCAGCTTGTGTATATACCTTTTTCCAATTCATTATTTTTACCTTTATCACAACTGACTAAGGCAGAATGTTGTTTGGTGTATTTTCTTTTTAGTTCATCTAAGAAGCTGGAGAGTTCAACATATTAATGTCGATGATTACTTCGGTTATGTAAATACGTAAATGCTCCAATCAACTCTCTCTCTCTCTCTCTCTCTCTCTCTCTCTCTCTCTCTCTCTCTCTCTCTTTCTCTCTCTCTCTCTTTCTCTCTCTCCCTGGAGTATCTCTTTTCTGGGAGTAGTATTCTTGTTTGGCATTTTTTCCATTTTTCTTTCATGACTTTGAATATTTTAGTTATTTCTCATTGGCTATATGGTCTGCTGAGAAACCTTCAGTTAGCTGACTGAAAGCTATTGTGGTACTTTTCTCTCTCTGTTGGAAAACCTCATCTCTAAGTGTGGGTCTGCTCTTTCCTCTTACCTAGACAGATGAGAAGTTTCTGGCATCGCAAGAAATCAAACTGATTGTTGAGTTTCATTTATTTATTTATTTGCTTATTTATTTATTTATTTGTATTTTATGCAAAGGTCTACAGGGTATTCAGGGTCTCACTACTAGATAGGTCTCCTAGTGATCTGCCTGTTTACAGCCTCCCAAGAGCTGGAATTACAGGAGAGCACCACCATGCCCAGTCTCAATTGCCGTCTTAGCACAACTCAGGGGTGAGGCTGGCACAGCAGGCCAGGGGGTTGACCTCCAGCCCCTGAGCCTGCTTGTAGATGTTTTAATCCGCTGAGCTATTTGGCTGGCCCTGATTGTTTCTAATGCTCATGTAGGAAGAAGCTACTCTGGTGCTCTTGGGGAAGACATGACAGGGCTTCCAACATCCTGGCCACTCAGGGCAATGTGCCCGGCTGCTTCTTGGAACTGAAGCAAAGGCAGCAGGAAGATATGTAGACAGGAATGCCCAGCAGCTCCTGTAGCCTACACAGAGGGTCAGGTCTTCCTGGCTTCTCCCCAGTGCCACATGGTTGGTGCTCCCAGACAGCAGCAGTGTGCATGGAATTCTGCAGTGGGGAAGCCAATGTCAGCTGCGTCCTCTCTTTAGGGCAACACGGTGATGTGGATGCCTGGTAGGCTCTTGGAACTCTGCTGCTGGGTTTAAAGCTGCAGTCTTCTTCACCAGATCCTTGGTCTTTGGCTTGAACCTGGGACCTTAAGGGTTTCCTGTACACCTGTTCCTCAGGAAATAAAGCTTTTTTGGGTTCTAAATTGAGTACAACTTGGAGGATGTTTCAGTAAATATAATGCATTTTGTTGCTTTTTAAAATCCAGCCTGGTCTTCATGTCACTGAGCAGCCTAAGTTGCCCTCCTGCCTTGACCTCCTGAGTGGTGGTGGTGCAGCCGTGAGCCGCTCTGATTAGCTCTGTTCCTTTATGTGGCACAAAGTCTCCATGCTCCTGTGCTTCCACCACATCCCGTCTACACTCAGACACATCTTTTCTACTATGTGCATGAAATAGCAGCTGTCTTTTTCTGCACTTTGGCAGCTCTTCTTGGAAGGAAATGTTCCAGAAACCACCACACAGCTACCTTCCTGAAATCCCAGGCAATTGATTCATTGTCATGGGTGCTGAGCCAAGGGCCGTCGCTAGCACTCTGAATTCTGCTGGTCTTCCACCAGCCCCACTGATTTCATCATCGGTATCTGAGCGCTGTGTAACTCACCTCATGTATGTAGAAATTCATGGTTTACACAATCTGTGGAGCAATGAACAAATTATGTGAAGGGAAGAGTACACTAGCCAACCTTAGAAAAGTGGAATTGGATGGCTTACTTATTGTTGGAACTTTACTCATTGTTTTTTTATTCATTCTTCTCTTCATGGGTTTGATTATTTTTATAACTTATAGGCTCTTGAAGCAGGATTCAAAACACAGAATTACCCAATTTTATATTCTTGCCGATGTATTTTTTTCTCACAATTTCAGTTTAAGCAAAGCAGAAAGGCCACGCTGAGATGGATGGCTGCTTCTGCACCTAGCACCTTTGCCCACTATGTAAAGAAGAGATGATTTCAGCGGAGTTGCAGAGCTGTTTTCACAGGAGACAGTGAAATTCTGGAGAGAACCTGCCAAGGAAGCTCTGTCCTTTACAGCACATCTGTCCGTGTCTGCTCATCTATAGTCAAGCTCTAGCTCTGATTACAGAACAGCTGTTCTTGGACTGGGTGTGACAATTGCTCATTCCCGGTGGATGCTGCTGGAGGTAGCATAATTGGGTTAATAGATGCACTATTTCTGTGTATAAATAAGATTATCTATGTGACATAAAAACAGTAATTAATTCATTTTGTTTTAAGGTACTGGAATGGAAAAATATTATCGTGTTTTATTAAAACATAAAACTCTAAGTTATCACCTGTGTCTCCTTGATAGTAAAACTGTTTTATCCAATAAAAACTGAATAGTATTTCTTCTGCAAATATAAATATGACACTTTAGGGAGAAAATATAAATCACATGATCAACCGTAGAACAGCATGACCCTCAAACTGTGAGTCTATCTCATTTGTTATATTACTCATGTGAGATTTATACATTAATCTGACTGCTCCTACCAGTAATAACCTCAATTACAGGTTCCCCAAGGTGGGGTGGCAAGTGCTTTGAGTGAACTGCAGGAAGCCTATTAAGTGGCAAAGCATGCCTCAAGTACACCAAGGGGAAAATATGTTTGTTATAAAAAACCCAGGAGTTCTTCTAAGCAGTAAAATAAAATCTGTGGACATGTTTGCTTTGTGTGACATCCTGAATGCTACGGATAAATGTGGAGTGGACTTGAAATAATTTCCATCTGGTGGCTGACCATGCTGTCTTTCCTTTTGCTGGTAGAGTGGCTGATGAGTATTTTGAAAACCAAATGAAAACTTACTCAGGTAGGCTGCTAAAAAGAGACCTACTTGTCAAACTTGAAATAACTAAATTAAATGTACCCTGTGCTTTCTATTGCTCCCTAATGATCTCAGAAATTTGAATAGAAATGAAAATTAGACATCATTAGAACCACCATCTGTGTCTGTGTTTTTACTCACACTTATGTTTACGAGTTCACTGGATTATATTTGGGAAATGGTAACTACCTCTCGGCAACAGTGACTTAACAAATCTTCAGATGAGAAAATAATAATTCAGTATCCACAAATTTTATTTCTGAGATGAAATATGTCACTGAATTGATGCTCAGATGCCTTTATGTAAAGCTGTTTGAAAATTTAATTCAACATTTATTTAAGAAATATTATTTACTCCACTGTACAGAAGATGGCTTGAAAGTAGTTTGGTACCTCACAAAAAGTTTATACTTTACTTGAAGTTTTGATGAATATCATATTTCCAAAGGCTTTTGAGGGCATGACCAGAGTAAATCACACCGAATTTTTGAACATCAATAAAGGAGAGATATCATTTAAAATGGATATTCAAGAATTATCCATAGTACAATAAGTAGCTCTGAGGACAAAACCATACTAGAGAGGTTCTCAGTTGCACTATGGATGCATTTCAGATTGTATGACACAGATTGTGAAAAATCCCTTTGAAAACTTGTGGGAAGGTTGAAAGTGTCTTCTTGGCTCTATTTTATAAAGTCACTAAACTGATTAAGGAGGACTTTGTTGTTTGATTCTTTTTGTATTTTTAGGGAAGGGTCTACAAGGTCTCACTACAGCTGTCCAACAGCTGGGATTACAGGAGTGCACCACCACACCCAGTCTCAATTGCTGTAGGCCCCTGGGGTGGGGCCAGCATGGCAGGCCTGGGGATCAAACTCCTGGCCGCTGAGCCTGCGGGTAGACATTGTAATCCGCTGTGCTACTTGGCCGGGTCTAGGGATTTTATTTTGAGGACCTAATAACCTCCCCAGATTTCCAGATACTCATAACATCTGGAAGATTAGGATTTCAATGATGGGATGTGGAGAGCACAATATTTAATCCCCATCAATTAATGATATTGACCACACTTTTTTGTGCTTATTGGTCATTCGTGTATGTTCTTTGATATATCTATTTATGCTTTTTTGTCCAATTTTCAATTAGGTTGTTTGATTTTTGTTTTAGTGAATGAGATCCTTATATTGAAAATATTATTCGATTATTAGACATATACACTGCAAATATTTTTCCCATTCCCTGTGCTGTCTTTTTTACTCAATTGATTGTGTGAGAAAGTGAACCCTTGCTGGGTACCAAATATTCAGGTATTTTGATCCTGGACTTCACAGCTTCTATGACTGTGAGAAATAAGCTTCTGATAGTTAAAAGCTACACAATGTATAGCATTTTGTAGTTGCAGAATGAAGGACTAAGCCACTAATTATTAGGAGAAAACAAATCAAAACCACAACAAGGTGTGCCCTCACACTCGTTTAAGATGGTTACCATCCAAAACATCCAAAAATAACAAGCACTGGCCAAGGCAGGAGAAGTCAGAACATTTATGTTCTGTTGCTGGGAAGGTAAAATTGTGCAGCTACTAGTGGATATAATTATGGACGAGCCTCCAAAATTAAAACTGCAAGCTTACAGTGTCATTTATGAAAATATACTCAAAAGTACTAAATATGAATACTGAATAGATAATTGTATATTCAGCCTTCTAGGAGTCTTAATAAAAGCAGCCAAGAGTAAACAATGGAACATACCTGTATCTATCAATAGATAAATGGATACAAATTAAAATAAAATATATATAAATTTACACATAATAGTCTTCAAAATAAAGGAAATTCTGGCATGATACAATTTGAATGTTATATTGGATTTTATTATATACATCAAATTATATTATTTGAACATTATATTACATTTTGATAATATTAAAGTAGGCAAAATAAGGCAGTTATGAGACTAGAAATATTATGCCTTCCAATGTTTGAGAGGCCAAGTGTAGTAAAATTCACAGAAGGAAAGTAGAACAGCAGGGCCAGCCAAATAGCTCAGTGGATTAAAGCAACTGCAAGCAGGTGCAGAGGCCAGGGGTTCAGTCCCCTAGCCTGCCACTCTGGCCCTGACCGGGGAGCGCTCTGAGACTGGTGAATGAGGCTGGGCATGGTGGAGCGTGCCTGTAATCCCTGCATGTTGGTGACTGTAAACAGGTGGATGAGTATGAATCCGATGTAGTTTACACCCTTATTTATTTATTTATTTTTGGTGGAACCAGGTTTTGAACTCAGCCCCTTGTGCTTGCAGCCCCCCTTGGGTCCGATCTAGTAGTGAGACCCTGGACAGCCTGTAGACCTGTCCCTAAAAAATACAAAAAAAAAAAAAAAAGAAAGAAAAACATAAACTAGAAAAGTAGATGACATGGACTGGAGAAGAAATAACTCAGGAGTTACTGCATGACTGGTTTGAAGTTTGAGCACTGCAAGATAAAACGAGTTCTGGAGTGAGGGTGGTGCTGGTTGGACAACAGCATGAATACTCCCATGGTCACTATACTACATAGCTCAAGTTTTGAAAATGTTCTGAATCTTGTCTTTCTTAGCTCCCTTGACATTTGGTGATCATCATCCAAAAGGTCCATTCCAAATATGAAGACTTGGCTTCAAATTTGGTGGCTGCAACTCTGTGCTCGACTGACAGAAAATCCTGAGAAATTTCTGATTTCTTTATTTTAATAATCAAGTCTTCCATGAGTTACTGTAGTAAGAATGGCCCAGGTCATATATCTCCATCCTTAGGACACTGACTGTATTCTTTCATATGTGACTCTGTTTCTCCAAAGATGATGGCATTTGAGATTATCTAGGCCTTCTACTATTAAGTAGTATTTACCTGCCAGGCAATACCACTGAATTTCGGTCTCAATTAAAAATATTGTCTGACACATTAAAATTCATTAAATTCTCCAAACTAATATTTTCTAAATGTAAATTTATAAACTATGGTGTCCCTAAAACCATTTTGTTTTACAAATTTTGCTGTTTTTCAATCTTAAGCAAATGCAAAGATTTAAATTATCTCATGTGCATTATCTGACCCTAATGCAATGACATTCAACATTCTTGAAAAAAGAAACCACTCAACTCTGTAAACACATGGAAATTAAATAATACCATCCTAAACAACCAATGAGTCACAGATAAAACTGACAAAAAACTGTCTGCCTACAAAGCAGACAAAAATGAAAATCAAAATTAGCAAAATATGTGAAAGGTTGTCAGAGGGAAATTTATAGCAGTGAAATTCCATATAAGGAAAATATAACTATCACAAATAAACAACATAATGCTGCATCTTAAGCTTGTAGAAAAAGAAGAGCAAGTCAGGCATGAAGTCCAAAGAACAGTGGAAATTACAGAGATCAGAATTGAAACGAATACAATTACGATTAAGGATACAATAAAAATAATGAAGGAAGAGATGATTCTATGAAAGAATATACGAAATTGATGTACCACTAGCCAGCATTATCAAAAAAGGATAGAATAAAACTCAAAAGTGATTCAACAATGAATGAAAAGCATGAAATCACTATAGATGCTGAGGAAATTCAGAAGACAAGAAATAGTCATGGTTGGAAAATGCTTAATAGTATAGAAAACACAGAAGAAATGGGCAAGTTCCTAGAAATGTATGAATTACAAATATGAATCAAAAAGATATAAGAATTATGAATAAGTCAATATCAGTTTATCACATTCAAACTGTGATTAGAAACTTACCAACAAAGAAAAGCACAGGTCCTGAAGCATCCACTGATGAATTCTACATAAAGTTTAGAGAAAATGTAATAGTAGTGCTCCTCAAGCTGTAATGAAATTGAAAGGGCAGCAGTTCTCCCTTACTCATTCCTGGAGACAAGTGTTAACCTGAAGCAAAACTTGAGGAATCAACCTAAAAAGACTACCAAGTCCAATGAACACAAATGTAAAAATCTTCAATAAAATACTAGCAAACAGAATGCAAAAATCATCAAGAAGATTATGCACCCTGAGAAATTGGGATTCATGCAAGGAATGCAGGGAACATTCAATATACATAAATCAATAAATGTAAGACACCACATCAACAGACCCGAAGACAAAAATTATATTATCTTCTCAATAGATTCAGAAAAGAGCTTTTGACAAAGTCTAACACTCATTGGTGATGAACTCTACAGAACATTAGAATAGACTAGCTTTATCTCAGTATGATAAAAGAGTACTATAACAAATCAACATCCAACATCGTACTAAAAAGACAAAAACAGAAAGCTGTCACACTAAAGACCCAGCTACTCCTCTCCTGGGTATTTTTCTAAAAAACTTGAAAACATCGCACCACACTGATACATGTACATCTATGTTGATAGCAGCACAATTCATGCTAATTAAATCTTGAAACAACCAAATGCTCATCAACCGAGTAATGGTTAGAAAAAAAAAATGTTGTATTTTTGCACAATGGAGCCCTACTCTGCTATAAAAACAAATGAGTTCAAAGCTTTTATATGTAAATGGATATAACTAGAGACCATACTCATAAGGGAAATGAATTAGACTCACATGTATAAGCACCATACAGTCTCCCTAATGTAAGAACCTGAAAGAACAAATAAGATCCAAAAGATACAATAGATACTATGAAGTGGAAAAGAACTGCTCAAAAGGAAAATAAAAAAAGCAAGTGGATTGGGAAAAAAAAATATATATATATAACATACATTCATAAGATAGATAACATAATGTATTATTAATTTCTATTAGTTCATTGAAAGAAATAATGCTTATATGGTTTGATCAATTTTGTGTGCCTCTATCTGGTAAACTGAAAAACTACTTTGAAAAAAGCAGAATTTCTTTTTTTATGTTTATTTATTTTTATTTTTGTGTATTTAGTACAGGGTCTACAGGGTCTCACTACACAGATTGCACTCGCAGTGATCCTCCTGCTTCAGCCTCCCAAGTACTACCAGCGCATGCCATCATGCCCAGTCTCAACTGTCTTTTCAGCATGCTCCTGGGACAGGGCCGGCATGACACACTGCAGATCAAACCCAGTCACTGTGCTCTGCCTAAGCAGGTGCTTTAGTCGACTGAACTATCTGACCAACCCGCCCTACTCTCTTTTCTTGAAATTCTGTACTTTTCTTTCTGTCTAAAATAAAAACTATTCTATTCTCTATTCACTGCCCAATGGATAAATTAGTGTAATTTCGATGATTAAAAGATGCTAATGCCCACATACAGTGGAGACAACTGGGTATTAATGCTCATCAACTTAAGTTTATATACTGAATAAAATAAATGGGAACACCAGGTGATACCCATGCAATAATAACAGAATGAGAAACATATTGCTTAGGTTTATTTCAAAGGAAGTTGAATGTTTCTTATTTAATTTGATCGTGGAGTCCTTGATAAAAAGTGCAAAGTTAAATGGTATTTCTCTTTTATTCTTTGTGATATTTCTTATTTACAAATTTACAGCCCTTCGCCTGTCTAGAAGCACAAGGAGTCCTTTGTGTAGGTCATGTATAGCTGTACTGTGTAGCACATGATTCATTACTGCAATGTTAAGTAGCTTTTCCCTGCTGCTTATTGGTCGTGCGTCTACCTTTTGACCTGACTAATGTTTCCTGTAATGCTAAATCGACCATATGAAGCGAGGGTTAATGACCTCACTGACAGTATAAAATGGCACAACATGTTTTCCTGTAACCTCCAATAAATAAGAAAAAAAGGGGCAGATGCATAAAGTGACAATATGGCCACTACTATTTCAGAGTAAAGGGAAAGCCATGGGTACGAATAAAATCCCAATGTGTTTTATGGCTTGTGTATTATTATTCTAATACGTAGTTTTGCAGTGCTATTAGTTGGAAGAAAAACTGTGTGCTTTGTTTTCATGAAAGTGTAGGGAAAGTAAAAACCCTTGATGAAATTCTATGTGATAAAATATAGAAATCATGAAATAATTAATAGTTTACTATTGGCAGATTAAAATATCAGGGAAGATGACAATCTCTAATGAAACAATGATGCCTAATGATATTTCTGGCTACGTATCTTCATTTTCTAAATAATATACATTTTTCATTATCTCTATGGCTATTTTTTTCATCCTATGTGAGAAAAGAGACTTCCAGTTCAGACCAACGTGAGAAAAACCTTCTACGAGTATTCATGGGCCTAGAACACTGCTACTCCCTACCCAGTTTGTTTTACACATCAACTTACCTTTATATGGAATAGACATAACTCCCGGGAACTTATGACCTTCTGTATCACAGGTTGGTTTTCATTTTGCTACATCATGTCAAGATGTTCAGTTTTATTTTATGATCCCATCTTATCTTTCCGTTAAAATTTAAATTCATAAGATGAAGTGTAAGTATGTACTTACTTGCAATTCTGCAAAGATTCATTGCATAAATGCAATATAAAGCTAATATTCCCTAGATAAATATCTAAATTGCTTCCTTCCCTACATTTGGTTGATACCTGAGGTTTTACTCTCTAGAAGCTTTGGTTATATTTTAGACATTGACTTATCTGGCATTGTCTTAAAACAGCTTTCAATAGAGCATTATTTCACAAGATTCTTGCTGTTATTGAGGTTATTGAACATCTTGATCATGGTTTGAGTACCTCAGTCTAAGAAAAGGATACTGTCCTCAGACAAGTGGCTCAACTGTGAGGGGCTCTCCAGGCTGCAGAGGATGGTAAACCTCTTTGATTTATTTTCCTTAAGAGAAGTATTTAGGAATTTGGTTGGAAGGAGATATAGAGGACTTGTTTCTATAACATTGATTTTAAATAAATTCTGTTTGTACAAAATGGCTCAAAGACCTTAATTAGCTCAGTTTTCTTACAAGCAAAGTCTTCTCGATAAATGCCCCGAGCGTGGCTTAGATATTGGTTCAAGTTCCACTAGCATATTTCTGTAGTCAGTAAATATGCAGATAGTGCTTCTTATCTGTCAAGTACTGCTTCATGTATAACCCAAGTGCGCCAGCGCACACGTCTGGGCTTTCTTCTTTCTAAAAAATACATTTCAGCTGAATTTCAGCTTCTTTGTTATGGTTAGCACCTCCTTGTCTGAGGTATGCGAGACTCTTACTTGCTTACAATATTTTTGATAAACAAAATCATTATGTCAGGCCCCTTTTCCATGAGATATTTGTTAGGTAGTAGCAGAGTATTGAGAAAGTACTCCTGTCTGGCAAAAATCAAGCCCTCCTGCTGTTCATCACAGTGAGGAGGTGTTCTTCCCTTTAAGAGCGCCCCCTGCTGGTGAAGGAGTGAACAGCGTATTCTGGGACTGAAGTTCGCAGGGAGCTGCTGTGTAAGCGTGCGGTGGGCGGGTGGTGGTCTAAACTAGAAATGTAACAGGTATGGGAACTTCACAAAGGAAAGGAAGAGGGGCAGCTGGCTGCACATCACATAGCTAAGTGTCATGTAAACTTCTTGATGCATTTTGGGGTAGTTTTTATGTCCTGGGTAGTGGAAGACTTTTCAATCAAAAGTGTACAAGGGACAAACCACTGCACTGGTGCAACTTGCCAGAGTTTGGTTAAAATTTTTCTGAAAAACAAGTCGATGTTTTTGAAAAAATATTATTTATTTTTTCACTTTTGCTTTAAAAATTATTTTAAGAAATAAAGAGAAACAGAGTAATAAGCAACAGTAAAATTGTACAGTTTCAAAACAAAAATAAAAATTTAACAATAGTTGATGTGTTACATATTCATTGTCAAATGCAGTATTTATATTGATATGTCTATGCAGAATTGGGCAAATAATTAAAAATTTATGTGCAATTTCAATGAACCTTAGTTTTTTTGTCCTTCTTTACCATATATATGATATACTAATTGATAACACCTGAGAAATGGTACATACTTACCAGAACAAGCTGAGAAGTATTCAACGATGGCTTTTGTATTGCACTTTTCTGTCTTTGATATAGTTGTTCAGATTATAGATAATAGCATATACAGTTAGTCAGAGTGAAAATTTTATTTTATTTTGTATTTTACGGAAAGGTCTACAGGGCATTCAGGGTCTCACTACTAGATCAGACTCATAGTGATCCGCCTGTTTACAGCCTCCCAAGAGCTGGGATTACAGGCGCACACCACCATGCCCAGTCTCAATTGCTGTCCCAGTGTGCTGCCAGTATGGCAGGCACAAGGATTGAACCCCCAGCCTCTGAGCCTGTTTGCAGGCACTTTAATCTGCTGAACTTTTTGGCCAGCCCTCAAGGTGAAAATTTTAAATATTAACTATTACCCTGAATAAAAGCTTGCATTTTTCCCCTTATTTTTTTCCCTTTGACCTTTCCCAATCTTTATTATTTCTTTCTTATGTTCACTTTCTTTCCGTTTTGCTATATCTGTTATTTCTTTCCAGTTATACTTATTCTTTCAGGTTCTTACACTAGGGAAACAATATAATATTTACACATATTGGTCTGATCTATTTCACTTCTGAGTATAGCCTCTAATTGCATCCACTTGCTTATAAAGGGCTCAAGTTTGTTTTTCTTTATAGCTGAGCAATACACCACTGCATAAAAAGGCCACTTCTTTTTTACTCATTCCTGAGGGGATGGATGCTTTGATTGCTACCAAGATTTGGCTATGGCAAATTATGCTGCTATGAACATGGGTGCGCCCATGATGCTGTGGCATGATGCTCTCAGTTCTTTTGGAAAAATGCTCAGAAGTAAAATAGATGGACTGAATGAGACTTCTAATCCTGGTTTTCTGGGGAGTCTCCACTCTGATTTCCATAAAGGTTATACCAGTATTCATTCCTGCTGGCACTGTAGAAGGGTTTCTTTTATCCCACAGCCTCTCCAGCATTTGTTAGTAGTTGATTCCTTTATGACTGCTCTGCTTTCTGGGGTGAGATGGTATCTCAGTGTTGTTTTAATTTACAATTCTAGAATGACCAGTGCTATGGAACATTTTTTCGTATGTTTATTTTTCATTTGTATTTCTTGTTTTGAGAAATGTGTATTCATCTCAGATGCCAATTTTTGGATTGTTTCTTTGAATTTTGAAGGTCTGACTTTTCTTAGTTCTTTATATATTCTAAATAGAAGTCCTTTGTCTGAGTGATTGTAGATTATGCTTTTTTTCCCAATATGTGGGTTGTCTTTTTACTCTGTTGGTGATTTCTTTTGATGTGCAAAAAACTTCTTAATAAGAGGAGATACGAATTTTGATTCTTTGAAGTATCTCGCGTGCTATTTTGTTCTTGTCCATGAACTCTCTGCCTACCCCTATATCTTCAAGATTTCCACCTACTTTCTCTTTCAGTAGATTTAGTGTTCCTGTTTTAAAATTAGATCTTTTATCATTTTGACTTTAGTTTAGTGCATGGAAATAGACCTGGATATAGTTTTAGTTTTCAGCATGTGGAGAGCTAGTTTTTCTAGCACCATTGGTTAAAGAGATTATCTTTCTTTCAGTGAACATTGGTGGCCCCTTTGTCAAAGATAAGGTGGCTTTTAGTGCTATGGTCATCCACTAGGTAAATAATTATTGAATCTTTGATATAATTCAGCTATAAAAAACCTGTAAATATAATTTCATGCATGCACCTTGTACAGTACCAAAACGTTATGAAAACAGTTTGCAATGTATTAATTCATTGACTCTGTATGGTTAAGGTGTCTTGAAACTGTCTGATTGACATTTGTATTTTAATAAAATAAAAATAAATGGAAAAAAAAGTTAAAAAAAAAAAGATAAGGTGGCTGAGTCTTTTTTAAATTGAATCTGCATCTTCTAATGTCAATTCCTCCAGTATGTTTTCTTTCTTAGTACCATGCTGATATTTATCACATTAGATTTGAAGTATAATTTTAACTCAGGGATTGTAATTCCTCCTGCCTTGCTTTGTTGCCCAGGATTACCTTTGATATTCTAGGTCTTTTGTAGTTCCAATTACATTTTAGGAATATTTTTTCTAGCTCTTTGAAATACATTTATGGCATTTTGATTGGGATTTCATTAAATTTGTATAACAATTTTGGGAGTATGACCATTTTAACAACGTTAATTCTTCCATTCCAGGAGCAAGGAATATCCTTCCATTTTCTGAATCCTCTTCAATTTCTGTTTTCAGCGTATTGCAATTTTTATTGTGTAAATCTTTTACTTCTTTTGTTAGATTAATTCCTAAGTATTTCATTTTTTTTTTTGGATGCTAATGTGAAGGGTGTTGTTTCTCTAATTTTTCCTCTTACTGAGTTTGTAACCTACATAGATGAATACTATGGATTTTTGGGTGTTAACTTTATTGTCCTGCTATGTTTCTGAATTTGTTTATTAATTCTAGGAGCTTCTTGGTGGAGTTTCCTGGGTCTTCCATTTAGAGTATCATGTCATCTGCAAATAATGATTTCACCTTCATCTTTACCTATTCTTATGCCCTTTCTTTCTTTCTTTCTTTCTTTCTTTCTTTCTTTCTTTCTTTCTTTCTTTCTTTCTTTCTTGCTTGCTTGCTTGCTTGCTTGCTTGCTTGCCTGCTTGCTTGCTTGCTTTTTTCCTGTCTAATGGCTCTGGCTAATGTTTCCAGAACTGTATTGAATAGTACTGGTGATAGTGGGCATTCTTGTCTTATATCTGTTTTTAGAGTGAAAGCTTTTAGCTTTTCTCCATTTAGTATGATATTGGTTATTGGTTTGTCATAGATGGCTTTTATTTGATTGAGGAATAGGTCTTCTATTCTAGTATTCTGTATGTCTTTCATAATGAATGAGTATTTTTTTGACTTTATCCAAAGTCTTTTCTGCATCTATTGAGATGATCATATTTTGTTTGTTTGTTTGTTAGTTTTGGCTATAATGATGTAGTGTATTACACTTATAGATTTGCATATGTTGAACCATTCTTTTATCCATGGGATGAATCCTACTTGATTTTGATTGTTTGCTGCATTCTATTTGTTAATATTTTATTGAGGATTTTTGCATCTATATTCATGAGAGAGATGGCCCTATAATTCTCTTTTTGCATTAAGTGTTTACGTGGTTTTGTTATCAGTATACTTGCCTCCAGTAATAATTTAGGTAATATTACTTCCTTTTCAATTTCATTTTAGTGTTTGAGGAGTATTGGGACTAAATCTTCTCTAAATTTCTTGCAGAGTTCAGCTGTGAATCTATCAGGACATGGGCTTTTCTGTTTTGGTAAGTTCTAGATTACATTTTCAATTTCAATGGCTGATACTTGGTTATTCAGATTTTTTACATCCTCTTGATTCAGTTTTAGTAATTTGCACCCTCTCTAGCAATCTCACCATTTCTTCTGTTTCTTCAATTCTGTAAGAGTAAACATTTTCAAATTAGCTAGTGAAGATATTTTGAATTTCCACAGAATCTGTAGTAATTCTGACCTCATACCTTATCCCTTGAATTTACTTTTTTTCTTTTCCTCCTTTTGATTAGATTTGTTTGTGTTTTATCAGTTTTATTTAATCTCTCAAAGAATGAGCTCTTTGATTCATTAACTCTTCCTATTATTTTCTTTGTCTCAAGTGCATTAATTTCTGCTCTAATTTTGATATAATTCCCTGACTTATTTGGGCTTTGGATTTAGTTTGCTCTTGTTTTTCAAGAAACTAGCGGTGCTGCCGGGCGTGGTGGCGCATGCTTGTAATCCCAGCACTCGGGAGGCTGAGGCAGGAGGATTGTTGTGAGTTCGAGACCAGCCTGAGCTACAAAGTGAGCTTAAAGCCAGCCTGAACTGCATAGCGAGACCTTGTCTCAAAAAGACAAAAAAAAAAAAAAAAAAAAAAAAAAAAA
>PVKA01037533.1:11018-21032 GCA_004027165.1 Ctenomys sociabilis | reverse complement strand
GCAGAGGACACTAGCTCAGCTGCAACAAATGAAATAACAGATACAGCAGCAAAGGAACAACAGCAGAAAGCTATAGAGGAAATAAAACGAGAAGTAATTCCCCAATTTAAAAAAGAAATATTTGAATACATAGAATCTGAAATAAAGAATGAATTCCAGAAACACTGGGTGGAAAAACGATGCTCACCCAGATCAAGTGTAGAGAGCACTATTCCAACTGATATATATGAATTAACAGCATCTGAAGCAAAGAAACAACAATAAAAGAAAAGGCCTGGGCAGGGAGAAGGCTAGGTGGAATAAGCGCTTCCCTGGCAAGTGCAAGGGCCTGAGTTCAAGCCCCAGTTCTGCCAATAAATAAATAAATAAAAGAAATAGACTGGCACAGTGGACTAGGAAGCTAAATCCAAAAATAAGTTTCATAAAAGAAACACACTTAACTCATAGAGAAATTAACAGACTGAAAGCCAAAGGATGGAAAACAATACTACATGCCCCAGCACCTCCGAAAAAAAGCAGACTTGAAATGAAGAGTGATTAAATGAAATAAAGAAGGCAATTAGAGGACATATACAGAGTGTGCCACCCAACCACAGCTGAATACATATTTCTTTCAGGCACATATGGGACATTTCATAAAATAGACCACATACTAGACCATAGTTCATGCTTAAATCTAGGTAATAAAACAGAAATAATCCTATGTGTATTATCTGACAAATGTGCAATTAAACGAGAAATAAATTACAAAACAAGCCACATAAATATGTGGAAATTAAACAACCGCCTCCTCAGCAACCAATGGGATACAGATGGAATTAAACAAATAATTCAACAATATCTGCAATTTAATGAAAATTCAAGCACTACTTAGCAGAATATATGGGATGTAATGAAAGTAGTTCTTAAAGGGCAATTTATACCTGTGAACTCACACATTAGAAAAACAGAATGGAAACAAATAAACAACCTAATGCTCTAAATGTCTAGAAAAAGAAGATCAAACAAAACCTAAAGCCCAAAGACAGGAAAAAATTATAATGATAAGAGCACAAATAAATACAATAGAGACCAAGAAAACAATACAAAGAATTAATGACTCAAAAAGCTGGTTTTTGAAAGATTAAATAAAATTGATAAAGCCCTAGTTAACCTCATCAAAAAAGGAAAGAAAAAACTCAAATTCAAGCAATAAGGACTGAAAAGGGAGAAATTACCACAGACCCTGAGGAAATTCAGAAGATCATCAATAGCTGCTTTGAGAATCTTTATTCTTGCAGAATCAAAGACATGGAATAAATGGACAGACTCCTAGAAGTGTACAAATTACCAATACTGAATCAACATGACATAAAAACTCTCGATAACCCAATAACATGGGACCAGGCAGATTGCTCACTGAAATAAGCACTTCCCTGGCAAGCACAAGGACCTGAGTTCAATCCCTGGTTCTGCCAAAAAGAAATAAATAAATAACCCAATAACAGCAAATGAAATACAAAATGTAATAAAAACTGTACAGACAAAGAAAAATCAAGGACCTGATGGATTCAGAGGTGAAATCTATAAATGGTTTACAGAATATATTCCTCAAACTTTTCAATGAAATTGAAAATGAACCAATCCTCCCAAAGATTTTCCTGGAGTCAAGTATTATGCTGATACCATTTCCAGGGAAACATTCAACTGAAAAAAACAACTATAAGCCAGTCTCCCGCATGAACATAAGTGCAAAAATTCTAGCAAATAAAATACAGGAAATCACCAAGAAGATTATACACCATGACCAGTTAGGATTCATCCCAGGGATGTAAGGATGGTTCAACATATGTAAGTTTAGAAATGCAATACACTACATCGATTGAGCCAGATCCAAAAACCACATAATCATCTCAATCGATGCAAAAAAGGCTTTTAAAAAGTCCAACACTCATACATGCTCAAAATCCTAGAGAAAATTGGAATAGATAGTCTCTACTGCCAGTCTGATAAAATCCATCTATGACGATCAAATGGCTATCATAACTCTAAATGGGGAAATAACTAAAATCTTTTACTCTCAGATATGGTACAAGACAAGGATGTCCTCTACCACAACTTCTATTCAGTAAAGTTCTGGAATCATTAGCTAGAGCCATTAGACAACAGGGAAAATAAATGAATATGAATAGGTAAACAAGAAGTTAAATTATTATTTGCAGATGACATGATACTCTACACACAAAAACGACCACCAACTAGCTACTAGAATTAATACACAAATTCACTAGCATACCAGGCTACAAAGTCAATACCCAAAGTCAATAGCACTGATAATACACAAATAATAAACACATGGAGAAAAAAAAATAAGAGAAACAATAACTTATACAACAGTATCACAAAAGTGAAATACATGGGAATTAATCTAAAGATGTAAAAGATCTATTCAATGAAAATAATATTACCCTGAAAAAAGAGATTGTAGAGGATTTCAAGAAAAGATATTCCCTGCTCTTTGATAGGAAGACCCAACACTGAAAATTGTCATACTCCCAAAATTGTCACACAGATTTAATGCAGTGCCTATCAAAATAGCACCAACATACAGCCCTAGAGAAATCATTCCTAAAATTTATTAGGAACCAGAAAAGACCTAGAATAACAAAGGCAATCCTGGACAACAAATACAAGGCAGGACGCATTACAATTCCTGTCTTGAAATTATACTACAAAGCTGGTGTTATAAAATTAACTTGGTATTGCAAAGAAAACACTGAGCCTGAGGATGAATGGAATAGATTAGAAGGTGCACACTCAGCCATCATATATTTGACCAAAGGGTCAAATACGTTTACTTTAAACAAATGGTCCCATATCAACTGGCTGTCTACATGCCATAATCTAAAACTTGACCCAGGTCTACCACCATGTACTAAATTGAAGTCAAAGTGCATTAAAGATCTAAACATTAAAACAGAAACCCTAAATCACCTGAAAGAAAAAGTATGAAGAACTCTTGAGACATATGGGTAGGCAAAGAGTTCATGACCAAAAATCAAATTGCACAGGTCATACTTGAAACAATTAGGAACTAGGGCTTCTTATTGAAAAGTTTCTACACGTGAAAACGAATTACCAACAGAGTGAAAAGACAACTCACAAATTGGAAAAAATCTTAACTAATACGTACTCAGACAAATGTCTTCTCTCTAGAATTTAATTTATAAACAACTAAAAATATCAGGAACGCAAAATTTAAAGGCCCAATCCATAAATTAGCATGTGAGATGAACACATTTCACAGAAGAAGAAATGCAAGAAGCAAATAAATGTATGAAAAAATGCTCCACATCACTAGCCATGAGTGAAATGCAAATTAAACAATGCTGAGATACCATCTCACCAGAGAAATAATGGCTATCACAAAAAAAAAAAGAATCAATCAACAACAAATATGGGAGAGACTGCAGAGGGAAAAGGATCCCTTCTAAACTGGAAATCAGAGTGGGGACTCCTCAAAAACCTAAGACTGGAAATTCCATTCAATACAGCTATCCTCCTTATTGGAAATTTTCCAAAAAATTGAAGATATCATATCATAGTGATATATGTGTGTCTATGTTTATAGCAGCACTATTTGTGGCAGCCAAATCTTGGAAACAATGAAAATGCCTGGAACCTGAGGAATGGATGAAAAAGATAAGGTGTTTTTATACACCGGGGAATTACTCAGCTATAGAGAAAAAACAAACTCAAAGCCTTCATGTGTAAGTTGTTGAAACGAAAAGATATAATCATACTGTCTTCCTAGTGCAGGAAATGAAAAGAAAAAATAAAACAATGAAAGGAAATATGGCAGGGGCAAAATGATGCATTTATATAAACAAAATTGTTAAGGCAATGGTGCTAAGAACTTCCATCAATTTTCCTTTTTTAGGGACACAAAAGAACTTTATCTTTTTTATTTTATTGAAGTATAAATATCAATCAGACAGTTTTAAGACACCCTAACAAGACAGATTCGATAAACTAATACATTGCAAACTGTTTTCATACAGTTTTGGTATCGTACAAGGTGCATACATGATATTATACTTACAGACATTATTATAACAGACGTCTCTTATCAGTAAACTAAGAGAATAGCTGTTCCCTTATCTTATCTTTATACGTGAATTATATCAAAAATTCAATAATTATTTTCCTAGTGGATGACCATAGTACTAGAAGCCAACATACTATCCTGTCCAACCACCATCAGTGCAAATATTGACTCCCATAGGATTATGCAGAAGCACAGAGTTATTTATCCCAACTGTACTGTCTATACACACACATCATGACTTTTACTTCTATACCCCTTCCTTTGTCTACACATGTCAAAGGTGGGCACTCCATTGTCATTCAACTAACTTAGGTGTTTGAACTCGACAACACAATCCACCAGAGTCCAGCATTCCAAAACAGTAGTGAGTTATTCAAAGAAGTTGTCGACCATAGCCATTTACAGTTCAGTTTAATATTGTGACCGCGCGATGTATACTTCATTTTTATACTTTTCTGCTGGATGGATAAGACATAGATAGATCAAGATTTATATACCAACACATGTACTTTATGTTTCTTATGTGGTCAGTGAAGTCCCTTCACGGTTTATCTTGTAGTCCTGTACATTATTCTGAAGATCGTTTGTGTCATCCATGTGGATGAGTCACGGCAAATGCTTGACCAGTTTGCTCTCTGTGAGAGCTTGACAGAAAGTTTGCTCTTCATGTGACTTTCCCCAGGAACACTACAGAACTTCAATCTCTGTCCTCTGTGCAGCCATAATCTCCTTGTTCAGAAAATTTGGAGCTCAACTGAGTTTCATGATGTTGTACTACAGGTTCTTCTATGTCCTGAATCTTCGCTGACCTTGAAAGGCTAGGGGCAAAATGTTGGCTGGCCTTGTGGCTCTTCTATTTCTCCAACTCTGATTTATGAACTTAGGCTGTTAACCATCCAGAAGAAAAGCTGATTAGTATCCTGCAGCATATGCCATTCACTTTGCCTTATCTGACTCAATCGATTTTAGTTGCTGTTGTACATTTCCTTTTGTATTTCTGCTTTTTGCTTGTTATAATAAGGAGACAATACGATATTTACACATGTGTGTCTGCTTATATTTCACTTATGAGTATATGCTCAAGTGGCACCCACTTCAGTTTAAATGCTTCAAACATATCATTCTTAATAGCTGAGTAATACTCCATTATAGATACAATGCTTTCAGATCCTTTGGAAAAATTGCCAGTAGGGAGATAGCCCGCTTGACTATGATTTCTAGTCCTACTGTTTTGAGGAGCATCCACACGGGCCTCCACAATGGTTGTACCAGTCTACATTCCCACCAGCAGTGGAGAAGTGTTCCCTTTTCTCCACATGCTCTCCAACATCTGTTGTTGGTTGATTTCCTCATGATAGCCATTCTTTCTGGACTGAGATAGTATCTCAGTGTTGTTCTTATTTGCATTTCACGAATCACTAGCGATGTGGAGCATTTTCTCATATATTATTTGCTTCTTTAATTTAGTCCCCAAAGGATCTGGATACATTTTATCATAGAGATATATGTGTACCTATGTTTATAACAGCGCAATGTGTGACAGCAAAATCTTGGAAAAAAACAAGATGTCCATCACATGAGGAATGGTTGAAAAAGATGTGGTATTTCTATATAATGATGAATTACTCAGCTATAAAGAATGATAAGTTCAAAGCATTTATACTGAAGTGGATGCTACTTGAACATATACTCATAAGTGAAATAAACGAGACACACGTGTAAATATCGAATAGTCTTCCTAGTATAAGAAGTGAAAGGCAAAAATACAAAAGGAAGCATACAACAAGTAAAATCAATTGAGTCAGATAAGGCAAAGTGAATGGCATATGCTGCAGGATACTAATCAGCTTTTCTTCTGGATGGTTAACAACCTAAGATCACAAGTCAGAGTTGGAGAAATAGAAGAGTGACAAGACCAGCCAACATTTTGGCCCTAGTGTTTCAGGGGTAGCGAAGACTCAGGTCATAGGAGAACCTGTACCGCAACATCATGAAACTCAGGTGAGCTCCAAATTTTCTGAACAAGGAGATTATGGCTGCACAGAGGAAAAAGAGTGAAGTTCTATAGTGTGCCTGGAGAGGGTCACATGGAGAGAAAACATTCTCTCAGGCTCTCACAGAGAGCGAACTGATCAAGCATTGGTCGTGACTCATCCACATGGATGACACAGACAAAGGAACTACAGAATAATGTACAGGACTACAAGAAAAACCCCGAGGGAACTTCACTGACCACATTGGAAATACAAAGTTTATGTGTTGGTATATAAGTACTGCTCTATCTAGGTCTTAACCATCCAGCAGAAAAATATAAAAATGCAGTATGCATCGTGGGGCCATAATATTACACTGAGCTTTCAATGGGTATGGTCGACAATTTCTTTGAATAACTCACTATTGTTGTAGAATGCTAGACTGTGTTGGATTGTCTTGTCGAGTTCAAGAACCTAAGTTAGTTGAATGTCAACGGAGTGCCCACCTTTGACAGGTGTAGACAAAGGAAGGGGTGTAGAAAGAAAAAATCATGATGTGTGTGTATAGGCAGTAGAGTTGGGATAGATAACGCTGAGCTTCTACATAATCCTATGAGAGGCAAGATCTGCACTAATGGTGGTTGAACAGGATATTATGTCGGCTTCTAGTACTACAGTCATCCATTAGGAAAATAATTATTGAATTTTTGGATATAATTCAGGCATAAAAAATAAGATAAGTAAGCAGCTACACTCTTAATTCACTGATAAGGCATATCTGCTAAAATAATATCTGTAAATATAATATCATGTATGCACCTTGTACAATACCAAAACATTATGAAAACACTTTGCAATGTATTAATTTGTTGAATCTGTATCGTTAAGGTGTCTGGAAACTGTCTGATTGACATTTGTAGTTCAATAAAATAAAAAAAATAAATTAAAAAAAAGAGTTGATCCCAGTTGTTGATTCTTTCAAGTGCTTCTCATGTGAATATATGTTTGTTCATGAACTCTTTACCTACCCCTATGTCTTCAGGAGTTCCTCCTACTTTCTCTTCTAGGAGATTGACTGTTTCTCTTTTAATGCTTATATCTTTAATCAATTTTGACTTTAACTTACTGCATTGTGATAGAGCTGGGTCAAGTTTTAGTTTTCGGCATGTAAAAAGCCATGTTTTACAGCACCAGTTGTTAAAGCAGCTATCTTTCTTCCAGTGAGCTTGTGTAGCCCCTTTGTGGAAGGTCAGATAGCTGAGTGGTTTCGTAGATGCCTCTGTGTCTTCTAATCTATTCCACTGATCCTCAGGTCAGTTTTCTTGCCAATACCATGTTGATTTTATCACATTGGCTTTGTAGTATAATTTCAAATCAGGAATTGTGATGCCTCCTGCCTTGTCTTGATTGGCCAAGATTCCCTTTGCTATTCTAGGTCGTTTGTGGTCATTTGTGAATCCAAATAAATTTTAGGATTCATTTCTCTATATCTGGGAGGTATGTTGGTGGCAGTTTGATAAGGATTGCATTAAATCTGTACAGAAATTTTGGGAGTATGGCCATCTTCACGATGTTGGTTCTTCCTATCCAGGAGCATGGAATATCTTTCCATTTTCTGAAATCATCTTTAATCTCTTTTCTTAGCGTGATGTAATTTTCCATGAAAAGATCTTTGACTTCCTTGGTTAAGTGAATCCCAAGGTATTTCATTTTCTGTGGTGCTATTATAAAAGGTATTATTTCGATTGTTTCCCTTTCAGTGTGCTTGTTATGTGTGTAGAGGAATGCTATTGACTTTTGACTATTGATTTTGCATCATGCTATGCTACTGAATTTCTCTATTTGTTCTACAAGTTTTTGGTGGAATTTTTGGGGCCTCAGAGTAAAGTACTATGTCATCTGCAAATAGTGATAATTTAAGTTCTTGTTTACCTATTCTTATTCCCTTTGTTTCTATCTTTTCTTATGACTGTTGCTAAGGATTTCAAGACTATATTGAATAGGAGGGGTGATAGAGGACATCCTTGTCTTGTACCTGATTTAAGAGTAAAAGATTTCAGTTTTTCCCCATTTAAGGTTATATGAGCTTTTGGGTTGTCATAGATGGCTTTTATCAAGTTAAGGTAGAGTCCATCTATTCCAGTTTTCTGTAGGACCTTGAACATGAATGAGTGTTGGACTTTGTCAAAGGCTTTCTCTGCATCAATTGAGATGATCATGTGGTTTTTAGATTTCAGTCTATTAACATAGTGTATTACATTTATAGATTTTCAAATATTGAACCATCCTTGCATCCCTGGGATGAATCTTACCTGGTCATAGTGTATGATCTTCTTGATGATTAGCTGCATTCTATTTGCCAGGATTATGTTAAGTATTTTTGAATATATGTTCATGAAGGAGATTGGCCTGTAGTTCTCCTTTTTGGTTGTGTCTTTCCCTGGTTTTGGAATGAGTATTATACTTGCCTCCAGAAATTATTTTGGGAGGACTTTTTTCTTTTCAACTGCATTGAAGATTTTGTGGAGTGTGCAAATTATATCTTCTAAAAATTTCTTGTAGAATTCAGCTGTGAATCCATCTGGACCTGAACTTTTTTTGTCGGTAGGCTCTTTATTACTTTTCGTATTTCCTGGCTGTTATTGGGCTATTGAGAGTTGTTATATCTTCTTGATTCAGGTTTGGTAACTTGTACCTTTCGAGGAGTCTGTCCATTTCTTCTGTGTCTTCTATTCTGTGAGCGTAAAGGTTGTTGAAGAGACTATTGGTAATCTGAATTTCCACTGGGTCTGTGGTGATTTCAAGTCTTTTAATTCCTTATCGCTTGTACTTGAATTTTCCTTTGCCTCTTTCTGATAAGGTTGGCAAGAGGCTTATCAACTTTATTTAGTTTTTCAAAGAACCAACTTTTTGATTTCTGGATTCTTCGAACCGTGTTTTTTTTTTTTTTTTAATCTCAATTGAATCCATTTCTGCTCTAATTTTTATGATTTCTTCCCATCTTTGTGCGCTGAGTTTTGATTGCTCTTCTTCTTCTAGGTGTTGGGGGTGCAACATTAGGGTGCTAATTTGTTCCATTTCTGTTTTTCTAATATGTGAGTTCATAGCTATGATTTTCCCTATAAGAACTGCTTTCATCGCATCCCATAAATTACGGTAAGTTGTACTTGAATTTTCATTGAAGTGTAGATATTGTTGAATTTCTTCTGCAACCCATTGATTCTGAGTAGGGTGTTGTTTACTCTCAGTGAATTTAGGGGGTTTTTCTGGTTTCATTTGTCATTTATTTCCAGTTTCATTGCATTTAGGTCTGATACTTTGCAAGGGACAATTTCTATTTTCTTACATATACTTAGGCATGACCTCTGGACTAGTATGTGGTCTATTTTGGAAAATGACCTGTGTGCAGCTGACAAAAATGTGTATTCAGCTGTCGTCGGGTCGTGCACTCTGTATATGTTGACCAGGTCCATTTGTTCTAAGCTCTGGTTCAGTTCTGCTACTTCCTTGCTAATTTTTTGTCTGGTTGACCTATCTTTTTGAGATAAGGGTGTGTTAAGGTCTCCTCTTAAGATTGTGTTCTTAGATATTAAGTTTTTCATGTCCCTTAAGATTTTTCTTACATCGATTGGTGCTCCTTTGTTTGGTGCATGAATATTTATGAGTGTTACTTCTTGCTCTTGAATTTTTCCCCTGATCAATAGATAGTGGCCTTCTTTGTGTCATTTGATCATTCTTGGTTTGAAGTTGAGACTGTCTGAGAACAGAATTGCTACTCCTGCTTTTTTCTGAGGTGCTGGGGCATGCAGTATTGTTTTCCATCCTTTGACTTTGAGCCTATGAATGTCTTTTTGTATTAAGTGTGTCTCTTGTATACAGCATATTGTTGGATTTAGTTTCCTAATCCATTGTGCCAGTCTATTTCTCTTAATTGGAGAATTGAGTCCGTTTACA